>CAJPVJ010003399.1:0-11061 GCA_905397405.1 Oppiella nova
AATGAAACAGAAAGACGAGATTTAGCCGATGCTATGAAACGATTACTCATTAAATACGACAATTTGTTTGAAATATCGTTTCCATATTCTATGGGATTTCATGGTTTGTAACTTATTATGCTTTTGTGCACTAAATTAATATAAAACATACTGTACTTGATTATAAATTGATGAACATTTTTGATTGTCCAAATGTTAATTTGGTGTTTTTGTACGAATATAATGTAACCACAGGAGCGCCTACAGGAGAGTATCAAAGCCAAGACATGAGCCATTGGTTACTTCACGCTTCCTATTATCCGCCGCTTTTAAGATCAGCGACAGTCAAGAAGTTTATGGTTGGCTATGAATAATTGGTTCACTAGAGTTGGAGTTGTTGTACGACTCGATCCCTCTCTCGGACTCCATGTGATTGATGGGCACAGATATGATTGGTTTAGATTTGTTTGATTTTGATGTCAAGTTGCGATCGTTTGCAGAATTGGATAATAATATTGAGCCGTTTTTGTCGGCATTATTGGCATTATTGACACACTTATCACTATTGGTCGACGAGGGCTCGTCATCATCACTAAACCCGTTGTTTGTCTGTTCACACAATTTCTTAGATATGTCTGTCATGTTTGCACCGTCCGATTGAGCAGCCGTTGTGTTCAGCGAGAAAGACTTGGATGATGTCAGAGAACACAACTCATTGATATCACTGCTCTGAGACTGAAGACAACGAGAAAGCCATGACATGTGATTCACTTCCAACTGTCCGCCCAATTCTCGGGGCAATGCATTGAGCGGTATATGAGTTGAGAGTTGAGACACGTTTACCATAAATACTCGATCGCGAAGTTTCTCTCTAACAAAGAGTCTCAATATCTTGAAGGGAGCCTTAAACCAGAGCGGGGCCATCACTATCAACACCTTCTTGAGTCGCGCCGGATATGCGCCCTTCAGGAGACTCAATATCTTTTGGCTCAACTCGTAGTCAAAGTTTGAATACTTGGAACCAATCATATTATATATGAATACTATTCCAGATCTTTGAGTCTCAATGTCTTCCAATGCCACGTCCATTTGATAGACAACACCTGCAATGGCATCAAGTCTTAAGCGACAACCAAGTCATCGACATCTTGTCATACATACCTTGAAGTGTGGTCTGATGTGATGTTTCATTTGGGAAGTGCTTTCCCGCTGAGAACATAGCAATGGCTGCGCCGATACTGTCGTGAACGGGCTGTAAGAGGGATACAGACGCGTGAGTGAAGCAGACATACGCCGACACATAGACAACACACAACTAACCAAAACAGTGAACTTTCCCGTTTCCAACTCAGCCTTCAGGGGCTGGCAGTGCGGCTCAAATTGGGCCAAACCCTCGCGATATCGCGTTATTTCGTGCGCTTCATATAAGGCGAGAGATCGGTGGACATCAAACTTGCGCGCCATCAGGAACTTGAGGGCCGTCTTCGGAGACATATCACTCGTGTTGTGCTGCACTCGGATCTCATTGACGATCTCCAGAAACTGCTTCAATGCCTACACACAGTCAACAATACATCAATTAATTGGGAAATGCAGTGCCACTACTGTATTGTCATTTAATCATGCTACTTTCTGTTTAATTGTAAACTGTAAATATTTATAGAATAAGCAAGTACATATTATCAAAGTGATATATGAGAACAATTGACAATTGATACACAAATGCTCTATAAGTGACATATTTGTCATTTAAACCGGGAATCAATGGATGTGTTATTGAATAATGTCTTAACCGTAAGAGTAGTGGTAAATAGGGTTAGTGTTAGTGTTGGACGCAATGAACGCCAATACAAGTGAATTGAAGACTCATTTACCTCTTTCTCAGTCGATGACAGGTTTGGATCCATTTTATGTCCGATTTGTAAGATTCACACGATTTGACACAAATATGTATGACTTGAACGATAAGACCACAAAAAGAGATAACAGTAATACTCGGCTTTCATATGCGTTCACAGTATTGCTGCACAAGACTTCAATACAGACATTTGTGAACTAATCCATGGGATGGTCACTCATGGACACAATTTGATGCAGAGGTGACAGTGATATGCACTCCAGTGATGCCCACAATGTCAACAATGCTCGAGTGTGTCCATTGATAGGCCAGTGATTTGATGCATCCAATATTAAGTTTGCGATCAATTTCCGGCCTTTCATTCAATTGATTCATGAGACTCTCACAACGAACATGAAAACAGTCAACACCACTACCACTGTATACACGACTACACTTCACACACTCTCTCAATACTGCAGTGCATAGCATAGGCATAGGTCTCTAACCCATACACTGCTCGCAATCGCACATCACGAACCAACCATCACTACAATCACATTCATTGGCCACCGATTGCCCACTACTGCTATATCATCATCATTGCCATCACCCTGAACACCATATATTGTCTACAATCTACCAATTCATATGAAAACTGACACTTCCTTTGTTTTCAAAACATTTGCAACTCACTCCAATTGATCCAGAGCATTTGTTCAATAACTTATTATATGAATAGATTATGAAACACATAGACAATGACAGGCCACAGTGTATTACAATACACCGACAAACTGTAACACAAATACAGTAATGATGGCTACTCTAGATTGTACAAACAACATATGATATGTGTTAGCTTTCTTAATTTTGTCCACTTCCTAGTTTGTAATGTTCTAATCATTAGAATCTAATGTACAGTATTAGTAATACTGTCTTACTGTTGAACCACCTTGTTCACTTGTTCAATTGATGCTACCACTATTAACTGGATTGATAAGACTCACACATTGCCACCACAATGAAGTGACAATTACTGTATTCAATGTTTCAATCAATGATTGCTTCATTCAATTGAATAGACATTGAATCAGTGAAATCACATTCATTGGCCACCGATTGCCCACTACTGCTATATCATCATCATTGCCATCACCCTGAACACCATATATTGTCTACAATCTACCAATTCATATGAAAACTGACACTTCCTTTGTTTTCAAAGCATTTGCAACTCACTGCAATTGATCCAGAGCATTTGTTCAATAACTTATTATATGAATAGATTATGAAACACATTGACAATGATAGGCCACAGTGTATTATAATACACCGACAAACTGTAACACATATACAGTAACTACTCTAGATTGTACAAACAACATATGACAATATGTGTTTAGCTTTCTTAATTTTGTCCACTTCCTAGTTTGTAATGTTCTAATCATTAGAATCTAATGTACAGTATTAGTAATACTGTCTTACTGTTGAACCACCTTGTTCACTTGTTCAGTTGATGCTACCACTATTAACTGGATTGATAAGACTCACACATTGCCACCACAATGAAGTGACAATTACTGTATTCAATGTTTCAATCAATGATTGCTTCATTCAATTGAATAGACATTGAATCAGTGATCACTATAGCAGTACAACTCCACAAACTTATTCATTCATTCCTATCAGTAATTGATTCATCATTTTCGTGTTAAAGAGTGCAGGGATGGCACAAATGGGAAGGGGTATAGTTGCATGGCCATTGATGACCCTGGTCAAATATTCCACTAATTGCCTATCATATGTTCGTTGAATGCTTATTCTTAGCGTGAACTTGTTCAATTTAGTGGCCAATTTGAATGGGTTGGTAGTGTTGGTGGCGGTCTCTATGGACTTGTGAAGTGTTGCTGTGCTATACATACTGTACTAAAGTGTCAATCATTCACTAATACTCACCGTTCAGTCATTGCTTTATTTCACAAAACATGAAAACATTAGTGAATACGCTATAAGTGTTACCCTTATATCACATACCAATCAACTGATCCCTGTCTAAGAGCAATGCGTCTCAATGTTTGCTAACATTTGGTCTCATTTTATACTTAATTAAATCAATTGTCGTCAAAAGTGGTCATTCAAGACAAACACATCGCTATTATAGCCATTAAATGGCGAGTCAGCCAACCAGTGCGTTGAGAGCACTGGCCCTCGAGTTCAAGAGGTTTGTGTCCAATCGTCTTACTGTCCACTCATTTCACATTACTATCACTTGACTATCACTTGCAACCACTTTTTGCAACCACTCTTGTGGTGCCGCTTACGTGCTATTTGTTTGTGCTTTCAATGCGTCAACCAAATGGTGTCAAACACTGATTCAATTGATTTGTCCATTCATTTGATGGTTTGTCTTACAGTTTACAAGAAGAACCGGTCGAAGGCTTTCGAGTCAAACTCGTCAATGAGGACCACCTGTTTGAGTGGGAAGTGGCCATCTTTGGCCCTCCAGAGACCCTCTATGAGGGCGGATACTTCAAGGTATACCATATTTGCTCCCTTTCCCCACTCCCTCACTGTCCACACCATTGTCTCTACGATGCACTCAATTCACGGAATCAGTGCTTCATTAGAGTTGGCATTGAAGCCAGAGTTGAGACAAATAGTGATAATAGCTTGCAGTTGATGTCTGGCCAGTGACCCCATTCCCCCATACAATCAGCTGATTGTCTGCTCCTATGATTGCGTAACAAAGAGTTTAAATTGAATTGAATTGAATTGCTTTGAATTGGATTCAGATTTTTGTTTCAAATATTGCTTTCATATAACGAGTCAATTGGCCGTCAATTGCAAAGCGTATGACAAGTATAATGAGTCGTACATTGAGTTTGACCTCAAACTTGATTGAATATATGGCACACTATACACAATAACTACAATACTGTAGTGTGTATTACAATACGATAGACTAACTCTTTAGAAATATTTCACTTCTTACCAATACTTATGTCTATTTACAGGCGAGGGTTACTTTCCCACAGGACTACCCTTATAATCCTCCAGTCCTTAAGTTCCTGACCAAAGTATGGCACCCGAATGTATATGAAGTAAGTTTTGACAATATGTCACATTTGATGATAAATGGCTAATGAATGGCTGATTGACTGGTCTACAGAACGGCGATCTATGCATTTCAATACTACACCCCCCTATCGATGACCCCCAAAGTGGTGAACTTCCGTGCGAGCGCTGGAACCCAACCCAGAATGTCAGGTATTGTCATATGATTGTCAACGTGAATGTGATTGGAGTGATAGGTGACTGTGTTGGTGATGTATGCCCTTTAGGACAGTACTGTTAAGTGTGATCTCACTGCTCAATGAGCCGAATACCTTCTCCCCGGCCAATGTGGACGCCTCTGTCATGTATAGGCGTTGGAAGGAATCCAAAGGCAGAGACAAGGAATACGAGAATATCATTAAGTGAGTGATTAGTGCCATCCACTCGTGTATGAACTGTAGTTGTATTGGGTTTGACAGGAAACAAGTGACGGCCAGTCGTTTAGAGGCCGAGAAGGACAATGTGGTGGTGCCGACCACTCTGGAGGAGTATTGTATAAAACATCGCAATAAACCCAATGAAACGGAGGCCGATATGACCGACTTCTATGACGACGATTATGGCGACGACATGGAAGACGATGACGACGACGACGACTACAATGAGGACAACGAAGATGAGGACAATGAAGACAGCGGTAACGGCGAGTCATGATGTCCAGTGTGTCACGTGTCCGGTCACTTAAATTATCAAATTACCTTCTATTCAATCATTTTTTATTATTCACTCACAAAACAAAACAAACATTTGATGTATAAATTGTGCGAATATTTTCAATAATGTATTGGATGTAAAGAATTAACTAATGTATGGGTGAATGCAATCAAAACCGGTATCTGTTTTGGTGTTAAATCCAGTGCTCATCCGCCATATCTGCCATTAAATCCCATTTATTCTCAGATTATGAAAAATTACTCTTTTATAGAAAAATATTTTAAAATGTGATAAATATTACACATGAAATACATTAACAAATATATTAAAGAATTGTTTAATATTTTTCTTATATAATAATAATATCTGAGGATAAAGAAGATAATGGGATGAAGAGATACCACAACAACACCAACTGATAATAACAGCAATTATGCTTTGCTTCCCATTTATGATTAATTTTGATTTTAACCATTTAGTGATTGAACACTTTTTAATTAATAATAATTAAATGATTTGCTAACAAATTATATATAAATATTGCAGTCTTTCTACAACTGATGAGTAGTTGCGCTCAAAATATTGTGTTATTTTAATTATAATTTCATTTGAAGACAACTTTATTTTAATTGAGTACAATTATTATTTCAATTAATATTTCCCTTAAGATTGTATATCAACTGATTTTACTCCTTATTATGTAATCAATTATTCAAAATTCATTAAACTATTTGTAAATATCTCACTTAAACTTCATTTAAGCTTTTCGTTTGTAATGAGTTTCAGACACATCTCTAAGCCGTTGAGCCGCCTATGGATACAAATACTTGTCAGACATTTATGAAAATCAAAGGTAATGTGAACCTGTTCAGGTGTTAAATCTCTCTGTGCCTGCGCTAGCAATTCATAGCCAACCATAAACTTCTTGACTGTCGCTGATCTTAAAAGCGGCGGATAATAGGAAGCGTGAAGTAACCAATGGCTCATGTCTTGGCTTTGATACTCTCCTGTAGGCGCTCCTGTGGTTACAATTCATAGCCAACCATAAACTTCTTGACTGTCGCTGATCTTAAAAGCGGCGGATAATAGGAAGCGTGAAGTAACCAATGGCTCATGTCTTGGCTTTGATACTCTCCTGTAGGCGCTCCTGTGGTTACGGTTAAATTGGTTATGTTCATCAATTTATAATCAAGTACATTGTGTTTTATATTAATTTAGTGTACAAAAGCATAATAAGTTACAAACCATGAAATCCCATAGAATATGGAAACGATATTTCAAACAAATTGTCGTATTTAATGAGTAATCGTTTCATAGCATCGGCTAAATCTCGTCTTTCTGTTTCATTCAAATCTTGTAGTCTCTGGACATGTCTTTTGGGTAAAATCATGGTCTCAAAGGGCCAGGTGGCCCAAAATGGTACCAAAACAACCCAATTCTGGTTNACAAAAGCATAATAAGTTACAAACCATGAAATCCCATAGAATATGGAAACGATATTTCAAACAAATTGTCGTATTTAATGAGTAATCGTTTCATAGCATCGGCTAAATCTCGTCTTTCTGTTTCATTCAAATCTTGTAGTCTCTGGACATGTCTTTTGGGTAAAATCATGGTCTCAAAGGGCCAGGTGGCCCAAAATGGTACCAAAACAACCCAATTCTGGTTCTGAACGACAATTCTTTGCTTTTTGTCTAATTCTTTGCTCACATAATCCATTAATAGTGGTCTCCCATTAACTTCTTTATATTTTCTTTGCATTTCATTCTTAATTCTGGCCTCATTTGGCAAATAGGAACTGGACCATACTTGACAATGCGGGTGGGGGTTAGAGCAGCCCATTATAGCGCCCTTATTCTCAAATATCTGAACCCAATTGTATTTAACGCCGAGTTCTACACTTTCTTTGATCCAAACATCGATTACTTTTAGGATCTCTTCGTTTGTCATTAGAGGCAAAGAAATGCTAGAATTTGGATGAAAGCAAATCACTCGACACTTTCCCTTCGCTGGAATCGTTCGGAACAACGGATCGCTTTCTCCTTCAGACAGTTCGGGACATTCCTCGAGAAGAGCAGGAAAGTCGTTATCAAAGACAAATGTCTCGTTATAATCGGGATTAAGCACTCCGTTAGCTCTTCGAGAGCGCGGACACAATGGGTTATTTGGGTCGTGCTCTGGAATCTCAGATTCGGACTCCTTTTCAGAAAGTCGTTATCAAAGACAAATGTCTCGTTATAATCGGGATTAAGCACTCCGTTAGCTCTTCGAGAGCGCGGACACAATGGGTTATTTGGGTCGTGCTCTGGAATCTCAGATTCGGACTCCTTTTCTAGTTGTCCGGCCCACGGGCGCCTCCTTTCAATTCACATTCAGTATCACAATTAGTGGTAAAGTCTGTCATTTGATTGCAAATCAACTCACATTCGATGGGGACTCACGAGAACCCAATCGTCTCTCAATGGGTTGTACCGAATGTGTTGGTGCTCTCATGCAATCAATTTGTAATATTTAAATATATAATCAATTCATAATATACATCATTTTAAGTTACCATTAAAGTCAAACTTTGTCTCTCCTTTCGAGGCCATTCTTGTTAGAAATATTCGCAAGTTGTCTGAAAATTATTAAAATATATTTAATTTATATAATTGCTAATCAAATCATATTTATTTTAATACAGATTAGAAATTGTATATAAGTATCATATACTGACTCGTGAGTAGTTTGTTATAGACTATAAGTTATGGTTATACATTGTATAATATACAATATCTCTAAACAGAATATTGTATTAATAAAATACCCTTTTCATATATCAATGTTAGAAAGTCGTTATCAAAGACAAATGTCTCGTTATAATCGGGATTAAGCACTCCGTTAGCTCTTCGAGAGCGCGGACACAATGGGTTATTTGGGTCGTGCTCTGGAATCTCAGATTCGGACTCCTTTTCCAGTTGTCCGGCCCACGGGCGCCTCCTTTCAATTCACATTCAGTATCACAATCAGTATTAGTGTTCAAGTCTATCATTTGATTGCAAATCAACTCACATTCGATGGGGACTCACGAGAACCCAATCGTCCCTCAATGGGTTGTACCGAATGTGTTGGTGCTCTCATGCAATCAATTTGTAATATTTAAATATATAATCAATTCATAATTTACATCATTTTAAGTTACCATTAAAGTCAAACTTTGTCTCTCCTTTCGATGCCATTCTTGTTAGAAATATTTGCAAATTGTCTGAAAATTATTAAAATATATTTATATAATTGCTAATCAAATCATATTTATTTTAATACAGATTAGAAATTGTATAATTCATAGTATATGACTGAGCACTCATCAAACAATATCTGATATTCAATACCAATATGTAACATATTATATGTTATAGAGATTTGTCTTATAACATAATTATTTTATGGGAAAAGTATATAGTTACAAACGAATTTCTTGCTGAATCGTTAAATTGTTCCGGCCGTATATACCGGTTCTGGTTATTAATAATACTTACTATACTAACTTAATAGTAAATATTCTTTAACAAATAAGTCAGCATAATTAAATATAATATTTTGAAAATATAATATTTATGGGCAAAAGTATTCAATACCAATGTCTCATGGTCATGGATTATTCAAACACTACTTCAATACATTAGTAATGTAATATTGCATACAATGTTTTATGTTGTTTCACAAGCAAAAGTATATTATTAATAACAGTACAGTACAAGTAAGTTAAACCTATTTCATTATGTTTATATAAACTTTATACTTAATTAAAGTCTATCAAGTTTCTAACAGATAAATTGTTAATTCTATCACATTTACTATACAACTCGTAATGACTAAACCTTTAGATAATATTTTCTATTGATTGCAAAATGTTTGATAAAGTTGATATGATTTCATAACTCTAAAAATCTCAATATGTGATTCTTAATAACTAACTGGTAAATGGTTGTTGGTATTTATATTATTTGCTGGATTCGATTTCTAAAACGAGTTTAAAATCTTTTTAGCTTTTAGTCGAAAGAATGGCAGACTCAGACTCACTGTCATTCTTATTAGTTCAGTAAGTTTACTTACTATATTATTTTAGACTTTTTAAAATAACGGAACAATTAATGTATTACGATTTAAAAATCTTAATTTCTCATTAATAAGGCACGTTTTGTAGGTTTAACTATATCAAGTATGGCATGAAAAAATATCATTACCAATAAAAATGGACCAAGCAACAATTATTGCGAGTTCATACAATACAGTATTAAACAACTATACACAATATCACTTCAATTTGATATTTATTCTTTGAAACATTTTTAACTTTGCGTTATAAAAATTTAGGTCATATTTAAAATATTTTATAAAAAAATATAATAAGTGAATATAAAAATTGAATGCTTTCTAACTTATAAGAATGGATAAAAAGTTTCAAAATAGATTATAAAAGTATTTTTTGGTTACATTAACAATAATTGTAACTTAAAAAGTATTTGATATATAGTTTATTGGAGAGGAATTTGATTGAAGAATGGGTTGACATAAGAAAATCCTTGAAATTCATTTCCAGTCATATTATTGATGATTGTGTGGTCACTGGGAGTGAGAGTGGTTTCAGCGGTTGTGAAGATAGGGTCAAAATTTTCACCCAAACGCGCGCTTTTGATCAATGGTTTGAATGGCGGCTGAATTTCCTTATTATAAATCTTATTCCAATCAATTCTTCGGAAAAATGGATGTCCTTTGATATCCTCCTCTTCTCGACTCCCGGAACCCAACCTTTTTGAGGGACTTTTAGTGAGAAATCCTTTGCAAATATCTTTCGCTTCTTTAGAGATGGATTTGGGATAAGAAACGCTGTGTTCAGTGATGGAGGCAAACAATTCCTCCTCGTCCTCGCCACCAACCTTTTTGAGGGACTTTTAGTGAGAAATCCTTTGCAAATATCTTTCGCTTCTTTAGAGATGGATTTGGGATAAGAAACGCTGTGTTCAGTGATGGAGGCAAACAATTCCTCCTCGTCCTCGCCGTCGAAAGGGGGCTGACCCACAAGCATCTCATACAACAACACACCGTAAGCCCACCTGAAAAAGTGTTGTCAAAATAAAAATCAAATAAACATGAAATAAAAGCCGACAAATCAAATTCAAAGACGAACCAATCAACAGATTTCCCGTAGGGTTCGTAAGCAATGATTTCGGGAGCGATATAATCAGGAGTTCCGCAGAAGGTTCGGGTGGTTCTGTTGCCAGTGATGCCCTCTTTGCACATTCCGAAGTCAGCAATTTTGATGTGTCCGTCCGCGTCCAGCATTACATTATCCAGCTTTAGGTCTCTATAAATGATGCCTTTTGAGTGCAAATAGAAGAGTCCGATGGCTATCTCTGCGGCATAAAAGCAGGCGACAGGCTCTTTGAATTTGTCGCATCTCTGGATCTGATACATGAGATCTCCGCCATAAA
>CAJPVJ010003400.1:0-11060 GCA_905397405.1 Oppiella nova
TGATCATATGTTCACAATATCTTTGATATCATATCTGAGTTGACATTATTGACCACCGATTGGGTCCAGTCGTGGGTCACGTAATAGTCCAACAAAATGGCAAATGTCTGGAAGGGGGACAACAGCTGATCCCTCCACTCCCACACCACGTGCTCATCGATGGGCAGTCTTAGGGCACGGATGCCATCACTTCGGGCCTTCTCGTAGGTCCGGCACTGTTGTGATGTCTGTCCCGTTTGGGCGCCGATTATGTAGATATGGTGTGCACTGAGGCCCAGGAGGGGGTCGGGGGAGTCGGCACTCAAATACACCAAACGATTGGTGGGAAAGACATCCAAATATGAGTGGCGATGAAGTGTTGGCTTCAATACACTGGTGTTGAGGTATGTCTGCAATGGATGCGTGTTTTGGTGACAATCAGTGAAATGCAAATCAAATGATTGCTTATATTTGTTGCCATTTAATGCGAGTATAGACTGGATTTGTGTGGACACGTGCCACACCTCCTGAGCACTCATTTGTGGCATGAATTGCAAATCGATGACCACTTTTGGGGACAAGTATTGGACACAAGTATGCATTTGACACCACTTTTTGCGATCACTTTTCGCACAATTCAATGGCTTTAAAAACTTGTGATTTATATTGCGATACATTTGTGTTAATAGTATATCAAATGTATGAATGAATTAAACACTTTGAGTGCAAACTAATAGGTATTTCATTCACTTTGTAATCCCTTTAAATCCAATTGATTTGAGTTTTGGTTCAAAAGTTTTGAATTTTAAAAAACACTATTTGTTTACAAATAAATGTCTCAAAAGTGACATCTGTTTTGAAGTTTTTAAATAAATGAGTTAACGTTAACTGTGTTTAATTTAAAATTTTATTTAATATAAATAAATTAGTGTTAATTACATATAAAATCCATAAATAGTCTTAAATATAATCAAATAATACAAATATTATATAACATTAATGAGTTATTTAAGAAATACTGCATTTATAAGCACTAATACACAGAATATTCTGTAAGTTGTCGACAGAATGACTATTCGTTCGGCGATATGACTGTAATACTGGACGTCAAGCCTCGGGCCTACCCTCACACCAAATCTCATGAGTTTTACGGACATTAGATACTGTATGACTGAATACAATCAAAGAGATTCATAATTCAGTGCTTTTTTGAGAGGAATGGTGTTTCAAATAAATTATTTCTCAATCAATGTTCAGAGTCTTACAAGTTAGGGATTATTGCTTAATATATAGGTTTTAGGTAAATAGGATTTACATTTTCAATGCTAATTATTAACTTTTTTGGCTCATGATGTAAATTAGCACTCAATGCTCAAGGTCTGTATGGAGTGGTATTTATTATTATCTCAAATGACATGTGAACCTAAAATGTAAATGATTTACAACTTAAGTCTAAAAGACTCATAATTTCAGATTAGTTTATAAAAGCTCTCAATTAAAGTGTACTGTATTTTTAACAAATGGCTATAAACCTAAAATATTTGATAAAAAAGTGATAAAAACGCAAAACAAAAGGCATTTACAGCGCGTACTCTAAATATATAGCTATCGATACGAAAACTATGTGAATGACTACACAAATGAACGCAAACTTCTTATTCATAACCCAATTATTAAACCGAAAGTTAAAAAATAGCAAAACAATAGCCGTCAGTAATACGAGTGATGTATAGGGAAGGGAACTACTGTTGAGTGGGATGTAGTTCCAGAAGTAGGACTTATTGACGGCCCAATTGGTGAGACATTTGAGAGCCCACGGAAAGCCCAGACCTATGAGTATTGCGAACCGATTGGATGCGATGGCACCACAGATGGCCATATCAGCCAACCCTCGCTTCTTGACAAATATGACACTCGTCACCAAATCAGGCATAGCATTGCCCACCGCCAAGAGGGTCATCCCCGCCACTGTATCCGACATTGAGAAGTAGTCGCCTGATTGAGTGAACATTTCATATATTAGTCATTATATTGTGTTTTAATGATAAGAGCTATCGATTCAAAGCACTTCACTCTTTCATCGCGTGAATGCAATTGCAGTGACAATGAGGTTGAGTATCAATACTTACTGATAAACTCGACATTTGTGACCGTAAAGTAGGATAACAGTGCCAACCATCCAATCGACAGCACAAAAGTGACAGCAAATAGCTTTTGGGTTGGTTTGCAAATAGTGAGGTACATGAGGAATCGCACCGGGCTCATCACCACGCTGTACAGGAAGCCACAACACGAGCCCTTACTTTCCTCATCCAATTTGACACTCATATCACTGGTTGTCTCCAAAGAGGTGTTCAGGATCTCATACGACATCTCTTTATATCCGGGCGCGTATTGTATGGAAAGGGGTCGTTGTAACCCATTGGGCGGCGATAGTAATGGGGTTTTCTCATTGTATGCTATGGCTTGGGAACAGTTGCCATTGCATTCCTCTTCAGGACAGTCGCAGTTCTTGTGCTCAACACTTGACTTCTTGAGGGCCGCCTTTAGTTTATCCATGAGTTGCGCGTTATAGTAGAGAAACACCACAATTAGCACAAACAATAGGACTAACATCGAGGCCTCCACTCTGTAGTTAAAAGAATTTTAATTTAGTATTAAATTAATTGAAAATAACTTTTGTGTCTAGAAATTGTCTTACATCTCGACTTTGTTATCCTGAATGACCAGAATTAGTGCAATAATTGAAATTATGTAAAGTATGAGATCTCTGACAATAGTAATTGAGTTTAGTTTTAATGGTTGTCCGCGAAAGTAGATGGATGTTAGGGAACAGGCGGCCGGGATTATCAGCAAATTAAATACCGCCGAACCAATGATTGCACCTAAAGTATAAGATATAATTAGTTAGATATGGTAATTGGGTTATTGAAGTTTTGCCAACAAAGATATCTATCATTTTATAAGTGAGGGTTAGCCCAGTATTTCAATTGGGATTTTCTATTCAAACCTTTGATAACATTTGTTTGCTATGAAATCAGATAATTCTATTGGCATTGACTTTAGAGTATTATTGAATACCTGTCCCAATATTGCCTTGAGTGACAAACACACCGACAATACTGGAGAAGACTTCAGGTCCGGCGGTTCCCAACGGCGTGAAGAGCGCACCCGTTATATCAGGCGATAGATGAAGATCTGTATAGAAATTGATAGAAATTTAATTACAAAACATTTAATTATCGAAAATTGTTTGGTATAATAGCTTACATTCTCCGATGAATTCAAGGGACGGCACAAAATATGAATCGCATAACAGTGTGATTGATAGGCATGAATAGATCAATACTCCAACTTTGCCCACAAATGATATGATTTCATACACCTATTCATTCAATTCAATAAAAATTATTGTATACAAATGAAATAGATAATATTGTAAAAATAAAGTTAAAATTTAATTTAATTCATTCAAAAGATTTTTAAAAATTTGACTTACTACCATTATAATAAATTTTAGTGATATATTTACAGTAAATGAATTTTAAATAGTGACTTTTAAAAATTGTTTTTGAAATATTTATTAAAACATTTAAATATACATGAAATACAAAATAAAATCTCTAACTAAATTCTAGTTACTAAAATAAATGCAAAAACTTTAGTTTTGATTGACTTTCAGTAAATGAAAACAATAACTACAGGTACAGTTTAGATTGTGAACTGTAAGCTGTAAGACTACTGATTATAATCTGAATATATGGTCAAACCTTGTCGTTAATGAAATCATTTTTCCATTGACTCAAAACTGTAGGGACGGTAGCTATGAGTGACTTCACAGATGGACTAATAGGTGGGTATTTGGTTGGAGTGATGGTAAATGAGGAGCAATAAGTGATTGTCGCACAAAACACCACAAGTTTGAAGCAATACATTGTCTGTTCATTTAGTTATAATACTGAACCCTAACTCGACTGATCATTCAAATTATTTAACAATTAAAGCTTAGGAAAAATGTTTAAATATGTGTTTAAATAAGTGAAATGACACTTCTTTTCACTGCAAAAAGATTTCCACTTTTGTTGCATTCACTTCAATACGAGTTCAGTTCGGTATATAATAACAGATATCATATGACAGTAAGTGGTGTTCATATGAGTGGTGTTCAGGAAGTTTATTAGTTTTGAATGTTTGCTCTTTTCATAAATTATCAATTTATTATCGATTTATTGCTAACCATTAGACGATTCACACGTCGTTCATAACATTACGTATACTTATAATTGTGTTCATAGACGATATTTATTAGTTTTGAATGTTTGCTCTTTTCATAAATTATCAATTTATTATCGATTTATTGCTAACCATTAGACGATTCACACGTCGTTCATAACATTACGTATACTTATAATTGTCTTCATATATGATACAGTATATATTAGTTTGTAATTCGTATATTGTTTTATAATAGGATAGTCTTAAAGTTTTATGTTTGAAGGGATATTGTAATGAGTTTACAGAATCGTACGATTTTTTTGAACGATGCCTTAATAGCCATGTATTGGTAATTGCTTATTATATAGTATAGGAATTTGCTATCTTATGATTTTTTCAAAATAACAATTTAGGAAAACTTTCGCAAATAAATGTGTTTCCATAACAGGAAAGCAATGATAAATAAATAAACAATTATTTTTGTACAATTTGCTGATTTTCTGAATTATACTGTAGAACAAAACTTTTAATATTTAGATACTCTGTTTAGTTACTACTAAATTTGAGTATAAGGTATTATTTTCTGAAAACTAAGAAAAAGTATTTGCAACATTTGTATCATGTACATGTATTAGTTTATCATTAGTGATTCAATAGTGTAGAGAATTTCAAAGTCCATCACATGACATAACTTTTAAGTAATCTATTGTTTTTAAAATAACTCTTTAAACCCAAGTTTCCATAAAATAAGGTACAGTAGCTGCAAACAACAAAGTGTACAGTACATTTTGTTTAATGTACAGTATAAGGCTAACTAAACTAATTGTTTGTCTATTTATATTGTTCACCTAAATGTTAATCCTTTTATACAGTATATTGAAGTTAAAGTTGATGCAAATCACTTTATTTCATTGGCATGAATCAAACCACAGCGACGATTGTGTCTAAATTGATAATCATTTCTACGAATTCAATACATATGCAGTAAACAACTTATTTTGTAAATTAATTTCTAAATTTTATCAATTTATTTATTTTTCATTTATTTATTTATTATCTAATTTCAAACAATATTATTTACTAATTTGATGTAAATAAATAATTATAGATTTAATAAAAATTTAATAAAGTAAATTAATATAAAAAAAACATTACTTAGTTTGCACAAAATGACAATCTACGCAATTTATACTACAATACGTAAATAAAATATATTGTACCAGAATAAAAGGATTATTTCGCAAATGGTTACAAAATAATGATCTTAATAGTTTTCTAACTTTATATTATTATAATAGAATATATTTTATTATTTTTGGGATTATAACTGTTATGGTTTTAATTTTAATATATTACATTGAGATAGTCATCTATAACATATCAACGTAATAAAGAGCATTATATAATTTCAAACTCATTACAAAATTAATACCTTGACTGAAGATAATCCGTTAATCTTTGAGCGCCTGGATTCTGTTTGTGCGTAAAGAATTAAAGGGGTAATAAAACTATTAATTTGTACATACCGTATATAAAAGCATTGTTACAGAATTTGTAGGCAACACACCAAATTTATAACATATATTCATTTTAACAATGAATCCTTATTTGTTCAAAATATTCATATTTCACAAAATAATTCTAATATTAGTTTTGATCCAATTTCTGAATGTTTGTGATGGCAAGATATCCTGTGAAATGGCTGACCCAGTGGTCAGGGAGAACAGATTTCTTCATTTAACTAATGAAACGCGATATCATAAATGGTTGCGTCCAACCTGTTAGTCAAAATCATGATTTATCCCCAAATTCAAAGCATTTCTAATGTAGATATCAATTGTCTTTATAGTCGACAGCAAGGTATTAGTGAACGTCAGTATTGAAATGTATTCAATGGCTTCGGTTAACCAAAAGGAATCGGAATTCAATGTAAATCTATTGATTGACTTGGAGTGGATGGACCCCAGACTTGTATACAATGATAGCCATTGTATGTCTATGGGTGAGCTTACCATTGAAGGCAGTGAATGGCATTTGGATAGAGTTTGGTCACCAAAACTAAGGGTTCCCAACAACAAGAATCCGTCCGCTCTGGACAGGGACGCAAAGATTGTGCTCTTAAGGGTCAACACTGATGGATACGTTAAAGTCAGAAAAAGGTTAATCCAAATATATATTTTTATTTACAAAATAATGTTATTAATGTTTATGGATACTATTTAGACTCAATTTGGATCTATACTGTCAAATGAATTTCCAATATTATCCATTTGATACCCAAGTATGTGACGTCTCCTTCATATCCAGCGATCTATCGGATGACCACATGTTAGTCGACTGGACAACAGATGAGAAGTCCTTTACCTCAGACACCAACTTCTATATGACTGGTTTTGCTCTTCAGTCAATTCGTTTGAAGAGTGAAAGCATCAAAACAAAAGACGAAAACTTCAGTTCAGTTTCAGTGGTGTTTTATCTGAAGCGCGAGTGGACTCGATATTTGCTGGATATATATTTGCCAACATTTCTGGTCATAATCGTGTCGTGGATGTCCTTCTGGATGGATATAACGGCCACTCCGGCGCGCATAACATTAGGCATCACAACGATGTTGACGTTTGTGACGGTCGCTAAAGAAGCCCGAGAGAGACTGCCCACCATTTCCTACGTGAACGCTCTCGACATTTGGTTTGTCGTGTGCACTGGTATTGCTAATACCTTGCTAATATATTGCTAACACAATTGGTTTAGTAATTTGATTTAAATATTTCAATCATTTGTTATATAATATAGGATTCATTTTCTTGTCATTGATTGAGTTCTCAGTCATTACATACATATCGAGGGCTGAGAAGAGAAAAATCCGAGAAATTAAAACATTGCGAAGAAATATAAGTCAGAGTCAGTTGTCGTTGGCGTCAGAAGACTCGCAGTTTACGTTCACTGCCAACGATGGCAAACAATTATGTGCATCAAAAGTATGCAAAATGACATGACATGTGAAAATGTACATGATACATAAATGAGCATGGTTATTATTTTTTCAGAATTCAGAAAGATTTCCGTTCGAAGGCATTGAGATTAAAGTTCCCCGGTCTCCCAAATTAAATGAAAGGCCAACCCTGATGATTCCCGGCAGTCCTTCATTGAAAAAACATAACTTCATCGTAACCCCTCCCGATACCCCTCAGACCCCCAACTTTGATATAAGTCCGGACAATTCATACGACCCCCTGAAGAAAACTCCGGTTGAAATCGCTGAGTCTATCGATAGGAAGTGTCGCATTATTTTTCCCGTTATGTTTGCTGTCTTTAATTTGATTTATTGGTTAATAATTGTTTTCAATTAGGTTTAAGTAATTTATTTGCTATAACTAAAGCATAATTTTGTCTATTAATAATTACTTAAAACCTGATACTATAATTTAATATATAGTATCAATAAAATAGATTTGGCAATATGTCATAAGTATATTATAATCAACTACGGTTACAATTATACCAAAGTCAAAATATCATTATGACATAAATATAATGTAAGACATGACAATTATTTATTTTGTATCTTTCAATTTAGTTACAATATAAAATAAAATATTTTACGGTATATCTTTGTATTAAATTATAGATGCAATGAAATAATAACAATAAAAAATATTCCAAACATTAGTTTATCAATCAATAAAATAAAGACTTCAAGCGATTTGTCTTTGGGATTATTGATAACCTGTTGATCATTAGTCAAAACCATTGTATCACTATTTTCATGAGTCGAGTGAATGACCAGCCATTCCGTGGGAGCCGTGAGTCGCCTCAAAGGGTCCGGCAATTGAATGTTCATATTTAGCAAATTATATGCAATTGTCGTCCAAACCAGTGTTAATCCAATTGTCAGAATCGTTCGGCTTATGTAACGGACTGTAATTTACAATAAACATACAATTTATGATTTTATGATTATTATTAATTTTTGACTCATCAGTCACATACTGGCGTAAGGGATACTATTTGCTCCCAAACCAAACTTTGATCCCAAATACAGTAGAATTATGGTTAACATCAATAGACTGAGTGATGACAACAGGAATCTGACAGAAGATCGGATTGAGAACCAAAACATCAATAGATTAAGAATGACAGCAGTCGTGACCGGTATGAAGACAGTGAAGTGATAGAGGGATGTCTTGCGTCTCAGTCTCAGGTAGAAAGTGACGTCTGGATAGGGTTCGGGACAGCAATCGTAATATATGTCCCGGCGCTCACTCCTCGAGTCTATTAAATCCCATTCCGGGCTCTTCCATAACTTCTTCACTACAATCTTACTGTCTTTTAGTTTGTAAGTATAGAGTTTGGAAATTGCAATCAAATTAATACAATAGAATACAAAGTTATCTATAACATGTCATATATCTACATATCTTAATTATATGTCATTTGTATTGTACGCCTTATATTTATAAGATATTAAATTTGTAATATAATATTTGTCATTACGTTTGGTAACGAATATAGATACGACAGCCCGTCGTGAGTCCAGGAGCCAAACCGTAGGAAACAATTTTGTTCATCGTATGGCCAGTTGCTTATATCCACATCGCACAGGGATTTCACAAGTATTGGCGGTTCCCAAAAAAGTCGTCCGTTTGAAAACAATAATAATTTAGTCTGAATTAAGTTGTCTTTCATTGATAGGACATCCGCTGAGTTGTAAAGCATAATATCCGGTTTAAACACCTCATCCGCATTCACACGGATTGTAGAGATTCCCCCGTAATCTTCGGGTTTCCACGTCAGGTGTGAGTCAGTCCTTTAGTGACATTTATAGCTAGCTTATTATTAATTGTAATCTTAACTATATTAATAAAATAACTCTACTTAACCACATCATTAAAAGCCAACCCTCGGTCGTCAGAATATGTGTGTTAATGTCCTAAAAGTAATTATTACTGTAGTATTAAATGAATGTTTCCAATTATTATAAACGTAATTGTAAATGATCAAAATTACCAAATCAACCAGTTTGATTAAGTAGTAAGCAAAGCTAACAGTGAGCGTATGACTCCAATTTTTCACTGGTATTACCATTGGATCGTAATTTCGGGTTTTAAACAGATCATTTCTTAACCTCTTGACCGCATCTTTACCACAGTTTATCATCGATTAATTATTTTGTATTATACAGTAATGATAATAATTAAATAAACCTAAATATGCATTTAAATTACAAACCTTCATCGTTAGTATTTGCTATTACGTATAAAAAAGCACTTACACTAAATATAATTAAAACAATAAAAGAGTTCATTTGAATATATTTAAATATTTTGAACAATGTGTTATGAATGGCGCTATAGAAAATAACTATATCTGTAAATAACTTAATTCTTAATTTATTGTATGTTTGTTAGTAATACAGTATCATACAATTCATAAATAGATCGCACTGTAATTGAACACAACATTGGTTTATTACATATATTTTTATTTGATTACATTTCTTTACAAGATTTGACACAATATAGTGAATTTCTATATAATATTAAATGACTTAATGATAAATTATAGCAAAACACCCATTAATTATTAAAAGATTTAGGCTTAACACATAACATACTGTATTTATGAAATTTATTAAGTTCTTTATTATTAAAAGTTAAAGTTTAGTCTTAAGACAATAACAATTATAGTAAATATAAAATTATAGCTTACACATAAAGTTGTACTGGATTGTTTATAAAAATAGTAGTTTAAAATAAGATTTAAAATAAATTGATATAAAAGTTAGCATCCAGTAATATATTATTTCCTGCTATTTATTAATAACAGTAAAATGTAATTTACTTCAATTCAATACGAATTTATATTACCTAAATTTACAGTGATTGTTTGATAGCCTTATTAAAAAAATTAATATCTCTAATAAACATAATTTAATATCTACGTTACTTTATTATTGTTATTTTTTATAAGGTTTGTAATATTTATCAATTAATAAAATAAAGACTTCAAAAGATTTGTCTTTAGGATTATTGATAACCTGTTGATCGTTAGTCAAAACCATTGTATCACTATTTTCATGGGTTGAATGAATGACCAGCCATTCCGTGGGAGCCGTGAGTCGCCTCAAAGGGTCCGGCAATTGAATGTTCATATTTAGCAAATTATATGCAATTGTCGTCCAAACCAGTGTTAATCCAATTGTCAAAATGGTTCGGCTTATGTAACGGACTGTAATTTACAATAAACATACAATTTATGATTTTATGATTATTATTAATTTTTGACTCATCAGTCACATACTGGCGTAAGGGATGCTATTTGCTCCCAAACCAAACTTTGATCCCAAATACAGCAGAATTACGGTTAACATCAATAGACTGAGTGATGACAACAGGAATCTGACAGAAGATCGGATTGAGAACCAAAACATTAATAGATTAAGAATGACAGCAGTCGTGACCGGTATGAAGACAGTGAAGTGATAGAGGGATGTCTTGCGTCTCAGTCTCAGGTAGAAAGTGACGTCTGGATAGGGTTCGGGACAACAATCGAAGTAAAAGTCCCGGCGCTCACTCCTCGAGTCTATTAAATCCCATTCCGGGCTCTTCCAGTAGTCATTCAGTGAAATCTTACTGTCTTTTTAGTTATTAATTATAATTTAAATTGTAATAAAGTTAGTGACAATATTAATTGATGTCATATCATTGAATGCAAACCATTGCTTATATCTATGGACAGCCCGTCGTGAGTCCAGGAGCCAAACCGTAGGAAACAATTTTGTTCATCGTATGGCCAGTCGCTTATATCCACATCGCACAGGGATTTCACGAGCATAGGCGGCACCCAAAACAGTTGTCCGCTCGAGT
>CAJPVJ010003401.1:0-11060 GCA_905397405.1 Oppiella nova
AAGTAGTCTCTTCGGGAGAATACATAAAAGCCAAAACCATAGTTGAGGTTCAAAAATATTTTTGATACCAATATTAGTTGTTGAGAATTTAATTTTTAAGCTGCAAAATCTACCTCGCAAAACTTTGTGCGAAACCTAATACAAGGATAATAATAATAATTTTATAAGAAAATCTCGATTCTGTGCAGTAATATTGTTAAAATGCATTGTAAATATTGAAAAATTATTTATTATTAATTTTGTAGACATATGAAACATATTTGAATGTTATCTTATGTTATTACATTAACTAGTTAATTATGTATACTATTTTTCACTTAATATAATTAAAACTATAATTATCTGAATATTATTCTTATTGTGTTTAAATAGTAAGATTATAAAATTATAAAATAATTTACCTTTCATTTAGATTCAATAATAAATTTATCATATAAATATATACATAAATTCACCAATAAAATAAGAAAATAATATATAAAATTAAAACTTAAATTAACAATTAAAACTGTCACAATACTAGAATGTAATAGGTGCTACAAACATTATATAATCATCCATTTAATATCTGATTAGTTAAGATTTAAAAAAGTGAAATGCAGTTCACATAGGTTTGTATTATATGTGAATTTGTGCATGTGCTATATTCAATAGTTATAGATAATTTATATATATTTTGTGATAATTTGCAGAATAATACTTGTGCATGTCACTTAAGTATTGTTATTAAATTGGGATTTTAGTTTATAATAAATATAATTTTAAGATAATTAATTTTAATTTTATTTTTTCATACCGAATAAACATTTAAATTTTTAAATATACAAAACCGAATACACTATTATTATATAATATATTTATAATAGATAAAATATTTTTAAAAATTATTACTAAAACTAGTTTTGTAAATTTATTGTATGGGAAATTTTTATAAATTGTTACCTTTATATTTTTGATAACAATGTTTTGCAATTTGTATTAAATTTAATATAATTGTTATCACATAAAGTCAAGTGTTTATATAGGCATTTCATATTATATCCAATAAACTACTGTATATTAACAATTAACAATCGATGCAAAGGTCACGGGTTAGATAATTATGTGTTATTTAAACAATTGTATATTTCACAAAATTATTTTATTAAATTATAATTTGTGAATTTATTAAACAGTATAATTAATAAATGGCTAGCTACACAGGGTTAGCTGCTTTTATTTTATTGTTGGCAATTGGCCTAGATAAATTATCAGCTGAAAGTGAGTATATTTCTTTATATAATCATATTGTTCATTACTTAATATTTGTTATTTTAAGTAAAATTATTTTCAATAAAATATACAAGTAAATATGTAATAAATATATTTAATTTTATTAAAGAATTAAAAAATTATGTACATGAACAATTGGACTACCGGGTGCTAAAAAAACCTAAGTAAAAATGTTAGCAAACTGTAACTCTAACACAAACCCATATAAACATATACTGTTTGTTGCATATACTATATGTTTACATTGGTTTGTGCTAGAGTTACAGTTTGCTAACATTTTTACTTAGGTTTTTTAGCACCCGGTAGTCCAATTATTTAAATTAATTAAGAATTATAATTAAATGAAAAACAATCGTAGATAATTACTAAATAGATAATTAAGTTTCTTATATCAATAGCTAAAAGTTTAATGCTATATTATATTTTGTAAATTATTGTTGATACACTTTAAATAATTATTTTATATTAATTTATAACCAACACTAGTACATACATTGTATTATTCATAAATTGTGATTTATCTTAAAATTCAATTAACAAACTAATAATTATAATTAATATTTCTTGTTAAATATATTCTTGTATGTCTTTTAGATATTTTAATTTTTATATTAATTTAATATATATTCAATAATATATAGGTATTGGTAGAAATAAATTATTTCATTTGTATTTGTTAAAATATAGATTTAGTTTGTTTCTAAATATATGGTAAATACTTATTAAACATACTAATCAAACATACTATTAATTATATTATATTAAATTATTGAACTTGTTAAATACAATCAATACTTTAAATATTAAAAATTTTAGTTGTAGCCGATGAGTGGGTTAAAATTGATCAAGATAAATCAGATCGTCGAGTAACATGGCCATTTTTGGACAACGAGGACAAATTATTAGGGAAACGTTCGGAATTCTTTTATATGAACTATAAGAATCGACAAGATTTTATTCAATTTAAAAGAGACTTTTACGAACACCTTGATCCATCAATTAATCACTTTGTATTTAGTTTCAAGGTAAAGAAGTTTATATTAAATTATTCAATCAGTGCCTTTATCAATATTCCCTCCCTTTTTAAATACCACCAATGTAATTTAGATATGGGCTTATATGGAAGGTCATACACCGGACATGAAAATTAAATACGAAAAAGATCACGATACATATAAGATTGTTGATTTATTAACAAATGACTATGATAGAAATTTTATTAATTACTGGATGCCACGGCAATACGTATTAACACGGCAACAATTAATAGACTTTGATTTTGATATAGCCTTTGGAACTACTACCCTGATTGGATTGAAAGATTTAAAAAGTACTAAATTAATATTAATTAAACTTGGTATAATTTTATTTTTTATCTAAAATAGTCGAGTTCGATTTACCTGGAAAACCTGGCGAACATCAAGTATTTTACATGAACAACCTTAATTTTACAAATCAAGATAAAGTAGCGTACAAAAGTAACGATATTCCTATAACTGATGTAATTAAGCAATGTAATATTACCGCAATGAATCAAAATTGCTATAATCAAGATGGTAAAGAGTTTACGAAATCGGGAACAACATTCACAACCACTATATACGATGTCCGGATGACTGAGCAAACATGTTTTAGATTTGAATATTATGCCACAAAACCAATTGAAATTAATCTACATTACTCGTACGAAAAGGAGCAATTTGATCGGAGTAGAAATAAAATTTTCTCATTTAAACCTAAAGTTAATTTTAATGGCAATAAATTGGAAATAACCCAAATATGCTTGACCGATTTGTTGGCAATTAGCACAAAGTTAAATATATATGTCGATTTGATACAAGGTGGTAGAATGGCTACCGATATATCTATTAGAATGTCTAAAATCACAGATGGAAAATATAAATGGGTTGAATCATTTAATAGCCTAGTACAAAAATATCAATCTCCATTGTTAACTATCAAGGAATGGCCTGTACAACACCCATATGATAGTTTCACTGTAATTGACAATAAATTTAAATTATCAGGTAACTTTGATAATCTAATTTGTTTATGAATAATTTGAATAATAATGTATCATGTGTGAATATTCATTGACTATTTATTTATATATGATTATGTCAAATATGTTAATTAATCTTAACATTACAAAATTAGTTGTATTCAAAAGTTTTATATAAAATTATTTTAATTTTTCTATAATTATTTATAGTTTAATGAAATTCAATTATATTTTAAATGAATCATATTTTCTATTTTTAGTTAATCCTGAAACCGATTTACCAGGCTCAGCCATTTTAATGGGTCAATGGATATTATACGATAGAAGCTTCACCGAAAATATCGGGACATATAGCCTGACAGTTCGCGATGAAAAATATTTTAACGCATTTAGTGTAATTGGGAAAATATGCAACGACCTCGGACAATGTTTTGACCTAGATGTAGTAAACGTTGATAAAGGCCAATCTGAGCCAGGCCAAGCTAATACCTGGATGTATTCATTTAAAATCGATGAAATGAGTAATACCAAATATATGAAATTATTTTTTGAAATCCAATACTTTAAGCCAGAAAGTTTTCCTGAAGATTATACTTTTAAGATTGATTTTAAATTGGTAAATTTTGGCAATCCATGCGAACGGCTAAAAGTTGATGGTTTATGCAATTCAAAAGGAGCATACGATCAAAAGATTTGTGATCAAGGTGTGGCTGATCCTTTAAAATCCACTCCCAACAAATGTTTATGCAAGATTGGTTATACTGGTGAGAAATGCGAAATGGTTAACTGGTGTTTGTCAAATGATTTGATAGGAAGGGTATGTATACTATAATTATTATGGTATTGAGAAATTAGTATAATTATTTTATTTTATAGAAATCAGCTACAACTATTTGCAATAAAATGACCCCACCCCGCCAGTGCGATGATGTTGGCTCAACACATAATGTAGACAGTGATGAATACAAAAACCAAGTTTACAGATGTGCATGTTATGATGTGCTTAATGTGGATAAGAAATTCAATTGGAAAAGGTAACTTGTTAGTGTATTAATATTTGGATTAATTTGTTATATGTAAATTTCAGTGACACCAAAGAATGTGCACCACTAGGATCGCCTACACCAACCAATTGGGAAACTGATAGTAGTGCTGAGAAATATCACCCGAAAACTGCCGAAAATCATTTGGACTTTGAATTTATCGGAATGAGTACTACAAAAGTAGATCTGTGCCCAACCATTGACTACACATTTAAAGATAAGACTAAAAAAGTTACTCTTCAAGTTAATTATGTAGTACCCTCGGGTGCACCAAGAAAATTATTTGCACTAGATTTGTCCCCTGATCAATTACAAATTGGTTTTTGTTTAAGAGATTTTATTATGACACCGAATGATAAACAATTTAAAATATCAATTGTTGCTAAAGATGAAGATCCTAAATATGATACACTACATGATGTTTTATTTACTCCCATTGTCAAAAATGTTAATATCAAAGATATTAAATCAGACAATTATGTCAAATTGATTCCGGGGTTCCAGAAGGGCCAACAATGGACTTCATTTCCATATACGGCTCTTAAATGGTTAACAGGTCCTGATGAAAAATCATACAGTATTTCAGGTAATGTTTTGACAAAATTACATTGTATAAATCATATAATTTATTACAAATTAATATTTTAATTATCAATTTAATTTTTTCAGTTAACGTAAAGAAAAACGAGCAAATTGAATCATATTTTATTAGCGATTGGATTGAAAACGTACCGGAAATTTATACATTGCCCAAGAGTATAACGCTCGAAACTGATAAAAACTCTTTAGTTGTCGGGAAAGCTATCTTATTGGACAAACCCGGAGAGGAATTTCCGGTAAATCCGCAACAAATTCGTAGCGAAACCGGCCGACAAGTCATCGATATTCCCAAAGTTGATCCAAAAGATTCAAAATATTTTAAATTGGTATTAAAATTCACATTCAAGGGCAATGACAAAGATGATCCAAAAACATTTAACGTTAAAATTCACGATATTTCTATTGGAAATCCGTGCGATATAAATAGCGATAAAAAACCATGTAACGCTAGAGGTACATGCTCAGGTATTAAAAGCCCGGTTGATTATAAATGCACTTGCAATGATTTTAATACATATTTCGGTAATGATTGCGAGATTAAACGTTGCACAGACTCAAGTGTAAGTAATTTTTAAAAATTAATCTAGAAAATTTTAAATTTTAAATCAAAATAGGCAAGAGATTTATGCGACGCACTGCCTAGACTACCACAATATTATGACTACTGTAAACAATTAGATGGAAGTGATTATGAATGCCAATGCCCTAAAAATGAATTCACGTTTGATGCTAAAACCAAAACGTAAGAATTTAAAATTTTTAAATAATTATACACTGAAGTTTATATAGTGAATATATTTATTAAATGTTGTTCGAAGGCATACATGCAATAGATTATATTTGAGTGCATATTTAATTTCGTATTTCATTTTTATACAAATTTTATAACATTAAACTTAAAATTATAGAATTAGTTTTATATAATTATAAGTTTTGATACATTTGATGTAAAATTTTATAACTTTAATATTTTCAAACTGTTGTATTTATATTAAATATTACTATATATAAATGAAAAATGAAAAATATATGAAAATTGGAAATTTATAGTAGCCTTTTACAAAAATTTACAGTGTATGAATATTGATATACTATTCACACATTATACTATAATAAATAATGAGTTATTAATGAATCACTGCTTTTTTTGATATTATTGTTAATTTTTTGTAAAAACCTATTATAAATTTCCATTTCACATATTATATTTAAATTATTTTTTGCTATAATTATAATGATACTACTAATACTTATAACATATACACATTATGCACATCATTTACATTTATAGATGCGTTCAAATTAAAAATTATATGAAAGTAACTAAAACATGTAATTCCCAAAATACATGCGAGTTTTTTGAAGTGGATAAAGTGGGGTGGTCAAATAAAAATATGCCCCAATTATTGCATAACCAAGATGTATTCCCACTATACGTTTCCGATAAAACTAATCAAAGTTTAGTTCAATCATTTAAAGTTACCGATATTACAAAAGATTATTGTTCCACGTTAAAGTATTACGCTAATGAGGGTAGTACACTTACCGTTGTTTACGGCACTAATCCGGGTGGTTTAAAATATACAAGGCAATTTGTAGATGTGGATTTGAGCGAGCAAATTCTTTGCCTATCTGAGTTAACACCGACAATTACACAAAATGTCACAATTACATTTACCACGACATTATCTGTGGATCAACGCATGGGTGTTAATATACCGGAAAAAGATATTACCTTCCCAGCGTTGCCGTTACCTACGGTGGATAATAGATTTATACCCTGGATAGATTCTGAAAATACGTTTGAAATGTTATTTCCGACAAAAATACCAAATCCGCCATCAAAAGAAAAAGCATTTTGGAATAATATAGATAAAAGCAATGAATTCGAATTTAACCGTAAGTTTAATTTTATAAATACATAATTAAATGTTTGTTAAATTATTGTTGAATTTTAATAAACCTTTTAATTGTAGCAAAAAATATTGGAACAAAAATTACATCGTATTTAATTAGTAAATGGATTTCAAAAACAAGTGACACGGTCAATTTGAGATTTGACATTTCCAAAGGATTTACTGGTTATGCGATCGAGTTTGTGATATTCGATGATAAAATGACCGAGACACCCGGAGCAACTGATGTTATTGGTGACAAACTAATAAACGATAAAGTACGTGAATTTATAAAATTATTATAAAAAAGTAATAATAATTAAATTAAAATATTTTAGAAAATTTTATTCTAGTTAGTAAATAAAATTTGCTTGTTTGATTAGTATTTTTAGAGCAAAAAAATTATTTCATTAAAAACAAATTATGTCAGTATAGTATTTAATATATATATATAACAGGATATTACTTATTATAATATTCTCATTAATAGGCAAAACCGACACCAACTAATAAAATTTCAATTGGTAAAATTGGCGGCACTTTTAAATTGGGTCTAAAAGTGACATACACCAGGGTCAAAGATGATACCAAGCCATTCACGCCATTGTTCACCATTGAAAACCTAGATCTAAATGATCCCTGTGTTGATGATGAACATAAACCAATCGATTGTAATAATAAAGTTAGTAAAGTGACATGTTCGAGAGATGTACTGGATAAAACAAAAGGAGTGTTAGAATTTGTTTGCGGTGATTGTAATACAGATAAAACTGGTGATTATTGGGGACCTAAATGCGAGCACAAAAATTACTGCAATTTACCATACAAAGTAAATATTTGAAATAAATTGTTAACTTTATTTAATGATATCTATTTTAAAATTAAAAAATTTTTAATTTAAAAAATTTAAACTTAATATGTTATATTTTTAGTAATTTTTATATAAAATTAATTATTTAATAATATTTACACAAAACATATATTAATCTTATTTTACAGACTCCTCAATCGAAAACAGGAAAACAAGTTTGTCAGGATGATCCACATAGTACTCATGAATGTATGATTGATAAGCTAGGTGATTCATTTAAGTGCAAATGCAAGTCCGAGGATTTCTATTGGGAACATACTGTCACGAATAAATCAGTAGTAATGGGGTATGTCCTATTTAGTATATTTATTATATCCAAATCGAAAATAGGTTTTTATGACATTTAACAAATTTAAACTGCTAAAATTTATATTATTAATATTACATTGGTGCAAAAGTTCTCGCCTGTTATAACATTGTGTTCTATGACAATTTAGGCAAGAACTTTTGCACCAATGTAATATAATATTATTATGGTTTTATTATTATTATATTATAATAATAACATAACAACAATTTGACATAATTATATTTAATAGATATTATATAAATTTTATAAAATTAAATCATTTAAAATTAATGATCTAGTTGCTTTCAATCACCAAAGTGCTTGACATATGAATGTGATACGAATCAACAATGCGCACTAGATGTTGGTGGGAAACCACACTGTGTGCCGGCTGATGGATATTATCAGCGGGATGAAACATCACCTATTGTCAAAATTGATGCCTGTGACCTTGTATATCGAAAAGAGGCTGGCTTATATATTCCATGCACAGACCCAATATCATATTGTTTTACCAATTCAATTGATCCAAGCAAATATACGTGCACATGTCCAGTTGGTTATCATAGAAATAATGGTAAGTATTAAAGTGTATTTTAAAATTTAGATTATAAAATGAGCGTAATATCCTTAATTGTCAATAATAATTATATAGTCTAGATACCGTTTATGGATCTAGAAATTAAATGATAAATTTTATATGCATTAATATAATTTTAATTAATTTAATTGTTTGGTATTAACTTTGTTATGATAGTACTATGTATTAAAAATGAGTCTAATTACACATTTAACTATTTAGTAACTACTGCATGATTGCTTGCTCAATATAATTCATATTAGTTTAAAATTACATTAATTTCATTATTATTTTTAAATAATTGTATTTTAATTATTTATAGACCCTGCTAATCCGAGTAATGTAAAGTGTGAACCATTGGTTTGTAAATCGCAAAGTTTAAATCCTTGCCAACAGATTTGTGTTGTTGATGTAAAAAGTAAAACTGGCTCTAAATGCGCTTGTCACGAAAACTATAACAGGCTTAACAATACTGATTGTGAACTAAAAAAGGATGTACCTTGCCAATGTTCTCTGATTAATGGCTATTGTGATTCGAGCCTAAAATGTATATGCCTAGATGGCTATATATTAAACACCGCCCGTAATCAATGTGTCCCCACAGGTAAATGAGAAAGTTTACTAGTATCAATTTAAATATTAGTACACTGAACACTTTTATTATGTTAGATAAAATAAACTAACATACTTAAAATACACTATTTTAGATTCTGGGGAATATTGTTTAAGTGGGAAGATAACTGAAATTCAAAAAGATGGTCACCAATACTGTCTATGTGATAAATTGTATATATTTAATAACCTAACTAAGCAATGTCAATTACAAGGAATATGTGGTCAGGAAGGTTTAGGCCGAAAAGAATGTGATACTAGAAATGCATACTGTTATATCGAGAAAACTAGCCCATATAACTACCGGTGCGAATGTCCAGAAGGGACAAGCATGGATGATCTAGGTATTTGCACCGATAACTGCTTGTCACAAAACCGCAGGGAAAAGTGCATGGCGATTAATGCCTTGTGTATGGACAATATTGATTTGACCAGGCAACAATTTTACGAATTTTGCGTTTGTAATCCTGGTTACATTTACGACAAAACGAGCAATGATTGTATAAAAAATCATTTAATTCTAAATTTTGAATTATTAATCAGAAATAAATTAATGTTTCGCCCTGTATCATCGATAAAACAACCATTAAATTCCGTTGATTTTGAAAAATATAATCGTGACATGGCTGATTTATCGGGAATCTATAGAGATATACAGGAGCTTGATCAATTAAATGCAAAATTACAGAAGCATTATACTGGAAATTATACCGAGTGGAGAATTCGCGATTATATTAAATCACGTATATCAAATTTAATTACTACAATAGGCTATATTGTGCCAGGTTCTTTGCAGTTAAATAAGTTCGAAGTTGATGGTCAATATTATTTATGCGGTTTCTCGGTTAAAGTAACTGATCAAGCAAAGACAACTATTAATATTGGCAAGGACTATTTTCTAAATGAATGCCATTTGGTTTCGCAAGGTGATAAAGATTGTTTTATAACTGTATCAGGATCAAATGAATTTAATGCTGATAACGTTATGTCAGAAAAGATGTTATTTAATAAAGCATTTTTGGAAAAATAAAGTTCATTTAAATATGTTTACAATAATAATCGTATTATTAACTTGTTGTTAGAGTTGGGGTATTACTGTAGGGACAAACGTAGTTTTTTATACTTATTATTGAATTTTTATAAAAATAATTTATAAATTACTCTAACTTATATTAAATTCACAAAAAAAAATTATTTTAAAAATATTTTATTTTCATATAAACATTCATTATAATTCAATACATTTAGTGACAAATATTTAATTCTTTTATTTAAAATTAAAAAATATATAAAATTCTTAATAAAATTTTCAATAACCACCAGAATAAAATAAAATAAAGTAATTGAATGAAAGGAATTAATATTAAAAATAATATAACATATATTGGACTCGGATACCTTCTCCTTACTATGATTTTAATTCACATAATAATTTTTCAATATTAATTTTGAATCGACGATTTTCTGCTCGCATGAAATGTTGAGCTATTAATCTTGCCTTTACCAGCGAGCACATAAGCTTACTACCGTCTTCTAAGCAATTATGAAGATTACACGGCACGAAATCTCCCGTTCCATACATGTTATCTGATACCATTTCCTCGTTGCTAGGTGACGGGTTGTCTAACATTTTATTCATGTCAACTATTCGGTCACCAAACCCAGCTAAACCAAGCATTTTAACACTTGGATTGTCGTTTACGAATCCAATATATCGTCGGTCGAAAGAATCGTTAGTCATGTTATACAAGAACTTAAGAACAGGGATGACATCTGATTGCTTTTGAGAATCTGGAAATTTTAAATTGAATGGTATGCCATGAAACAAATCAGAATAATATTTCACACTCATTCTGTCGTATTTATCCAAATTGGTGTATTTCTTGCTAGTATGGA
>CAJPVJ010003402.1:0-11059 GCA_905397405.1 Oppiella nova
TTATATATTGAATTTAAATAGCGATCCGGTTTGTTAGTGAAAATTAAATTTATTTTTATTATTAACTTAACCTTATTTGAGGTTAAGATTATGTTCCAGGTTATTTTGTAGAATATTCTGGCTCTTAAGTGACCTGCGTAACAAATGTATTAACACGTTATTATTGTATAAATGTAAATATATCTAATATTATATAATAAATCAATTAAAAATTAATTAGTCTCAAGTAATGCAATTGATTATTGTTATCAAGGTACACAAAGTATATCGTGACGTGATTTAATCATACGCTAAATTCCCATGAGATAAAACAAACATGCTCATTTAAACAACTGTAAGCAAACACTATAAAAATAAAATAACTTTAACATTAAATTAACATTTAATTATACTGGATACTTATAGCAAGCACTAATTATGAAATTATTATACTTATTATTTTCATTATTTTATTCACACACCAATACCCTACCAGTGTACGACCATGCTAATTTTACCGGTGATATATGGGTAGTGCTATGCGCCGGTGCCAAGGGATGGGAGAATTATGCCGTAACCGTAAGTATCCAATAGTTTGTAATAGTTTTATAAAACATTTTTACCCTCTATTTTGGGTTACCCTGAATAGGCGAGTGTATACCACGCCTACCATGAAATGCGCGCCAATGGTATACCCGATGAGCGCATAATAGTCATGCATTACGACGACATCACACACAACCCCCTGAACCCCACCCCCGGTATTGTCACTAATGTGTTGAACGGCACTGATGTCTATCGTGGAGTTCCTAAACATTATACCGGCGCTGATGTTAACCCTAAGGTATGTGGAGTTTTGAAAATAAAATAGTTGTAACATGGTCAATTTTGTGTGCAGAACTTTTTGGGTATATTAAAAGGTGATCGTGGGTTAGCTAAACAGGGTAAAAGAGTTGTGAATAGCGGTCCAAACGATCATATATTTGTTTATGTACTGGCTCATGGTGATCCTGGTAAAGTATTTTTGGTATGATCTGTGTTAGCATGATAATTTTTGAATAATTTTAGGCTATACCGAGTTCCTGGATGATAAATTAATGGCTACTGATCTAAATAACGCACTCATAGATATGCATAGAAACAATAGATACGCTAAACTAGTATTTTATTTGGAATCGTGCGAATCAGGTAGGTCAATTAATTAAGTAATCATTTTGATTAATCTAATTTGCGTAGGTTCTATATTTGACAAATTATTACCTAGCAACATAAATGTATATGCTATAACCTCGTCCCCACTGGGTCAAATAAGTAGGCAAGCATTTTGCCACTACGATAAAACTGGACTATTCACGTATTGCCATGATAATTTATGCATGATAATTGGACCATGATAACAATTAATTTTCTGATGATTATCTATTCATTTTCAATGTTAATGTCGTATTTATTTGTAAAAGTTCGCTCACAAAAAATATTTAATTTTTATAAAGAACTAAAAAATTACCAAGTTCTAAATTCGACTAGAGTAAATAATAATCAACATCATTTTTGTATTATATTCGCTATAATACTAACTAAATATTTAACTTTACTAACAATTACTGTAAGCTATCAACAAGTTGTCAACGATATATTTACTATGTTCAATGTGCCTGTTAATTTTGTGCAACGTATGTCCAATTATCGCTTCACCTAGTTGGATTTTTTTATTGCTAAACAATTAATTTATTATGAATTTAACATAAAATTTATCGAGATCCTGGATAATTACTATAAATTATTAATAAATAAAAATTTTAATAAACATAACAAACCAACAATAACTGACGTAATTGATTGTCAACAAAAAATTAATGCATTCATTCATTTCGATATATTGTTAGAGAAAAATATAAACTTTTTAAAGTATATGATATTGTCAATATTCACCATGACAATTACATTACCATTATTCATGTTTTACGTAAACTGCGATTCGTTTATTATTTATTTAATGACGTTATTTGTGGTGTCAATACATTTGTATAACGCGTGGATACAAATGTGTGTATTTAGAAAATATAAAATTATGAAACTTATTGTCAATGAAATTAGTAAGTTTGACAAATATTGCACTGACCCTGATATTAGTGTCGAAGTGGAAGTATTAAATGCAATTATCAAATTATTTATTTAAAAAATAACCCTGTTAAATATGAGGTTACTAAATCTAATGATCGGGTTTAATTTTGTAAAATCAATATTATGCTAACAATAAGTTTAAGTTATTTGAATAAATTGTTATAATACCAAGGAAATATTAATATACTTATAAGTATTATTAGTGATATAAATAAATATTATTTTATTAAACAATAAATTAAATTAAATATCGGTAAAATATATAATAATAGTTTAGCCTGAAGTTTTAATTATATTTTATGTTTCAATGTATGAATCTGATAAATAATCCATAAGAATTGATATAGCTAACTTATAGTCATATGATGATAAAATTGTTTTTAAAATATTACATAATATATTTAGTTTTATATGTAATAACTTTAATTGTAGGTACACATTGTACGCTTTATGCATTGTACTTGAAAATTTCTAAGAAATAAAATATCCTATCTCGATTAATTTTGATTAAATAACATAATGTGCCCATGAGTAGTTCAATTAATCAACAATATTACAGGGGGTAAGTCATAATCAATTGTATATAAATGCCATAATAACTTAATTTATAATAATTATTGTAAAAAGTTTATACAGTTTACAAAAATATTGTTACAAACTTTTTAACAATGAAAATTGTTTGCATAGTATTAGTGGCCGTATTATTGGCCGCTGATGCCCTACCAAATGTTAAGCCTGGTGAGTTTAAAGGCAAAATATGGGTGGTGCTATGCGCTGGTGGTACTGGCTGGAATAACTACTCAATTCATGTAAGTTCAATTAGATATTTGTAAAAATATTTATGTATCTTATTAATTAATTAATTAATAGTTATTAATTAATATTTAATTAATAATTACTATTTTATTACATTGTAGGCCAATGTATACCACGCCTACCAAATGGTTAGGGCTAACGGTATACCGGATGAGAATATAATCATAATGCACTATGATGATATTGCCAATAATAAATTGAACCCGAACCCTGGTGTTGTAATTAATGAGCCTGATGGCCCAAACCTATACCACGACATTCCCAAACATTATACCGGCGATGATGTCAACCCTAATGTAAGTTCATAAATGAGTTTAATTATATAATTAATTGTAATTTTTCTACATTGCTGAACTATTTATAGAACTTTTTGGCAGTACTTAAGGGTGACCCCGAGCTAGCCAAGCTAGGTAAAAAGGTGGTAAATAGTGGCCCTGATGATCACATATTTGTGTACTTCATCGACCATGGATCACCAGGTAATATAAATTCAATTAAAAATATATTTCCTGCCAAATTATAAGCTTAAGTATAACTTTATATTAATTATGAACACTTTTGAGATAGCACATAATATTGTCACGTAACATATAACCACCTGCTCAAGTAACATAATGAATTTTATTTTTATGTAACTAAAATTACCTTGTTTCAGATTTGATTGTATTCCCAAAGGAGTACTTATATGGGGAGGAGCTTAACACCGCCCTAAAGGATATGCACCAAAACAAGCGGTTTGAGAAACTGGTGTTTTATTTGGAAACTTGCGAATCAGGTATTCATATCTGATGTTGGAAAGCAAATTTAGGATTATATATAGGCTAAAAATACTTTATACTTTACTCGAAATCAATGACAAATATTAAAATTTTTAGCCTATATATAATCCTAAATTTGCTTTCCAACATCAGATATATTGAATAAATTATAACAATTCTAATATTTACACCGTAAATACCAGGCTCAATGTTTGACAAGATGTTGCCCAAAAATATTGGCGTATACGCCATGGCCTCATCCAAACCCAATCAGGACAGTTGGCAAGCATTTTGCGACTTTGAGAAATATAAAGCCTGCCTAGGTGCTATTATTTTATTGGTTAAATTATTTGATTAATTTTTGTGTTTTGTACGACCAAGGTGGTCTGTTTAGTTATTATTGGTTCAAAAATAGTGAGACAGCTGATTTACGGGTGGAAACTATGCAGGAACAATTTGAGTTTGTATTTAATTCAGCTAATAAGTCAAACCCTACTGTTATTAATGGTACACAACAAGTGCAGCAATATGGTGATTTATCAATTGGCAAATTACCTGTCTCACAATTCCAAGGTAATAGAGTTTACGGAGATTTATATAATTAACAAGGTCAAGTGTTTGTATCATATATTTTATTTTGTGATTTGTTAGGTTTCCGTAAAGTATCCGATGTAATGAACAGACCACATGATTACCCGTCCATTGAGGACTGGGATGTCGTTAAGATCAGTGATATACCCATATATATGGCGGAGAACTATATTAAGTCAACGAATGATATCAATGAGAAACAAATGTATGAATTGTTTTTAAATTATTGCTTAAAATAAGTTTGTTTTTATAATTTTTTTATTTTAATAGATATGTCAAAGAATTGGAGTCTATATTAAAGGGTCGCCAATATGTGGATAACTCGATGACTGAATACGTGAATAGTATTCAACACTTAATGCCAAACATCGAAACCAATGCTATACTCAATACGAAACGAGAGCTCAATAATAGACTCTGTTATCGACAACTTGTGGATACTTTCCATCAAAACTGCTTTAATTTGAATCAAGTATTTTTGCAAACTTTTTTAAGTAATAGTTTTAATAATATTTAATTGATTACCAGAACCCCTATGTTGTGACAAAATTGCAAACATTTGTGAATATTTGCGAACAAATGCGTGAATCGAGTGATGCGGACATTGCTGTCAACCGTTTGATACAATACTGTAAACGTAATGTTAAACCCAATAACGCTTTGAATGTAATTTAAAAAATGAAATAATATTTACATTTGAAACTAGCTCTATTGGCTATAAATTTATCATTGACAATTAATGCAAATTGCTATATATTAAAAATAAAATAAAATTTTAAATATATAAAAAGTTTATGCTAGTTAACTAAGTTTATAAAGTTTAATTATAAAATTATACTAGTAGAATTTTATTAAATTAGTTTGATATCGTATTGATACAAGCATGGTTGTATTTCTGTATTAATTAATAAGTTACTATAAAAAGTAATGCTGAAATTAATACATTGATCACAATAATAGTATTATATTTTATTTATCATTAATCTAATAAAGATTTTTTAAATTAAAAAATTAATTATAGGAAATCAAATTATAGACGCAAATGAAAAACAAATTAAATAATTAAGTCAATTTTTATAATATTGTATTTTAATTTATAATTATTATCATAACAAAAATTCAATTAGCACCCAGGAAAATTGTTCTCATCATTTAAATCCAATCCATTCGTACAGTATATGCCGTTCACGTGGGACTTGAACTCCGGTTTCTTAAGCCACGCATTCCTACACTCATTGCAATTGATTTGAGTAATCACTTCATTCAACGGGTTTTCAGTCATAAATGTGCCAAAAGTTGATTCATCCAAATATGCGATAGTATTATCATTTAATAATACCAATGAGACGGGTCGTTTAGCGCCCTTAAACGCCGACTTACTTACACCACTCATATCAATGATATTATTATCCAATACTAATCGTAAGTTTGTTTTCAACGAGTCGTCGAACGCGAAGGCATTGTCAGAGATAGCGGTGATGTTAGCGCTCGATATCTCCATATATCGGAGACTACTTCCCAGCGCTCGGAACGCGTTGCCCGAGATTTTGGCCAATTTTTCGCTCGATATCTTAAGCGACGTTAACTTCTTATGATCTTTAATGACATTTTCGGGGATTGTCTTTAAATTGCAATTGCCAATAGATAATGTTTCCAGCTTATCTAGCGTATTTACCACGTTGAATATATCGGCATTATCGGTCAGGTTCATGCCCATAAACTCTAGGTACATTACCGTATCAGCGGTACCATTAAGCGCGTGTGTGTTAATATGTTTTATTTTTGACGCGCTAATAAGTACATAGTTAAATTTCAAATCGGCAAATGTGTGCGCGGGTAATTCGGTGGCGTATATATCGAATAGTTTTAACGTAACAAATTGCCTGTCCTTTTCGTCGAGTGCCTTGCTTATATTCTGAAACACTCCCTTAATGTCCGTGGTTTTGATAAATGAGCAATCTAGTTGTTCGAATTCGACATAGTCAAAGCACTCGCACGGTTTGATCAGGGTCGGTGAGGGACATTTTGTGTATACCTGGTCCAGTAGTGCTATGTATGTGAACGCCAATACTGTAATATAAATATAATATTTTAGAAAATTATATAAAATTTATTGACAAGGATTGCAATATTAAAAATAAATTATTTTAATACTTACGTAAAGTTTTCATGTTTAATTTGTAATAATTGCTATAAAACTTGTGAATAGTTTGTTTTTTAACCACGCTATTTATACTAAATGAATTAAACGATAAAATTATTTTGAAATAATATGAACCGGGTACTCGCGTTACTTAATAAATGAATTTCTATTGAATAAACTTTATGCGTTATCAATTGATTAGATTAATTACAGTTTGAAAGGTATTTTATTGTGAATTTAATTGTACTAAACTCCAGTTTCTAGTTCTCTATCAAATCGATAAATAATATACAGTACACTCTCTCGTTAGTGTACACTATGGGGAAAGTACACATAAGGGGGAGTCGGACAATATATGATAATTAAAAACATTTAATATACTATGTCATCAAAATATGCACTGAAAACACATTTGACAGTGTGAAATTGTGAAATTCACACAATCAAGCATTTTTGTATTAAAACTATATGAAATGAAATGTTATAATTATTTGTAGTGTTTGTCACAAACGTTTTATTATACGCACAAAGTAAAAGTACAATGCCGAGAAAGTAAAACTTCAAAAAGGTCTCGAAATACCGTATCTTATGGGGAAAAGTACACTATAAAGGGAGTTGAGTGTGCCTTATAAAGGGAGTTTTATACGCTTAAATGTATAGAGAATCCGCCAAATAATTGAATAGTGTACACTATAAGGAGGTGTACACTATAAGGGAGTTGATTATGGAGAGTGTACTGTATATATATTCAATTAATACTCATCTAACCTTTGACCTGAACTATGGTTTTAAGCCCAAAATAAATAATTTAATTTTAATTATTACGAGTCATAAATACATTCATTGAATATTGCCTCATCATTTTTGTATGACCAAGGCGCTCTATTTAGTTATTATTGGTTTCAAAATAGTGAAACAGTAGATTTACAGATAGAAACTGTGCATGAACAATTTTAGTTTGTATATAATTTATATGATAAGTTAAACCCGAAAGTAATGGTAGGTACTCAACAGGCACAGCAATACAGTGATTTATCAATTGGCAAATTACCTGTCTCACAATTTCAAATTTCAAGGTAATTTAGTTTATAGAGATTTAAAATAAACTAGACCAAGTTTTGTATCATAAAGTTAATAATATATTTATTGGGTTATCGTAAAGTTTCCGATATAATGGACACACCCTATGATTACCCATCTATTGAGGACTGGGATGTCGTGAGTAGCAGTGATATACCCGTATATATGGCCGACAATTATATTAAGTCTACGAATCATATCAATGAGAAACAAAAGTATAGATAAAAGACTTAAAGTTAAGAAATAACTAAAGAAAATAAATTTATATTGTATTAACATCCACTAATTGACCCGGCTAATATTTTTAAAAATATTATTTTCATCGTTGCACTTGTATCCAACTAAACAGTTTCACTTTGAATTAAGTATTTTATTATTATTTAATTTTAAAATTTACAGTTTTTTGGCATACATTTTATAATTTGCAACATTATTTTAAAGTGTTAAATAATATTCATTTAATTACTTGAATAACAATTAATTAGTAATTATTATTAAAAATAATTTGAAAGTATACCCAAAATAATTAATTCATTTTGCACCATGGTCAATTAAGCCTTTTTACAGCAATATTTATGCTGAAAATTTAGCAAACGTTGTTGCCAGGTGCCACAATGCTCCTTGGTCAATTGACGGTAATCATCAGGGCAAGTGGCCCTGTTAAACTCGACACACCCGGTCCAAAAGCAGTCCGGTTCACCAACAGCCAGGCCAATTGAAATTGCCAACAATGTCAGTCCCAATATTATTACTAGAGTAGCACGGTTCATTTTTGTATATTAATTGTAAGTAATTTTGTAAGTATTAATGTATAATAACAATTTGGTTTATAGTTTGCTGTTTATATACGTATAATTTGTTTATTAAACTATTATTATCCGGTTCATATTTACGGTGGAATATATTTATTTTATTAATATCTTAGTAAATAATTACAATTTATTGCAATATTTACTTTCATTGATAATTATATTACTATTTCAACTGAATATCTATAATACAGTACATTATATCTGATTAAATACAATAAATTGTTATTGAAATTATGTTTTCGTATATAACTATACTAGTACTGTTGACTGTAACTAAACATTGCAATATATATTAGTATTATATTTATAACTCATAATGTACTTTGGTTATTAACTTATTATATTACTCTAAGATTTTATGAAATACTTTTATTATAAATAAATATTTGTAATAAAAGGCCAGGATCATAAATAAAATCCGGTCATTGACCAGGATATTATTTTTATATTTTATTGTGTATTCCTAAAATGTTTTTAATAATATTATATGAATGAATTAACTTTTTATTTTCAATCTCATATACGTTAGAAACTGTAACAAAAGTTACAAAGATAATATTAATATAAGTTTTGATATTATTAATAATTGGAATTGCCTTGGGTACTATTGTGAATGACCCTGCAAGCTATTTATACATTAATTGAAGTTTTGAATTATTATTTTGAATATTTTATTAATTGTAAGATAGCGTGTTATAAACTAATTTAGCTATGATAAATTAGTTAAAATAAATCATTGCCACAGTAAATGTCTATATTTTATAATTAATTATCAATAAGCAATTACGGACACATGCACTCATATTAAAACAATTCGGCATTTGGTTATTTTACAATTTGCACCTACGTCATTCAGAACATAAAATGCAATTGAGTTTGATATTTGAATTTATTAGGGTAACGCTCTCTAGGGATAAATTAACCAAGGTCATAATTAGACACCGTGATATTGTCTCGATTAAGAAAATAGCAAGCATAATCTATTTTGTCTTTAACATTGTTTTTGTTACGTTTTGTATGTATATATGGTTTGGGTGTATTAAATAAGTACGTACGTGCAAATTTTCATTACTAATTATCTAGGAAGTAAATTTAAATGAATATATTTTTAAAAGTACCCACCCAACCCTGTGCGTACGTACTTGTTGAATGCAGAATATATTAAAATTAAACTAGCAATTAATATAACAATTATTTTAATTTAAAATTACAGTATTTGGTTTGGCATCATTATTTATTGGTATTGCATTAAAATATTTTACATATTACACATTTATGATCTCGCTACTACCGCATATTTTACACATTACTATAATTATCGTATTGGGTACCGATTGTTTAGTTGGACTCACGTTTATTTTTATGATAAACCTATATTGCACCAGGCTGATGAAACATATTAATACAAACCTTATAATTGCTTGGAATACAAAACACGATGATTTAATTAGCACACACGAACTTCATAAATCAATCACACTGTTTATTACCCAGCACAATTATTTTTGTCAAGACTTTTATAGTTATAATCGTTTTCTATCCCAGTTCTTTTTAATGCACATGGTTACGATAATCCCGATGAATTTTCTATTTTTATATCAATCGTGGTTTGGAAATGTGAATGTTAATGGTAAAATCTTTTACGATTTTGTCATTATAACATTGACCCTTACGGGATTCGGTATGCTATTTATGTACGCCTACCTGTCCAAACAAATACACGGGCAGTGCGTACGGTTATCGCGACTCCAGTGGCTAATCAATGGCTACCCGTTTCGCATGCGATTCAAACTCATACTAATGGCGTATTTCGAGAGATTAAGTAGTGGTAGAAAAATAGGCGTAACCCTCGGTCCAATCATTACATTAACACTGCCTGTATTTTTTCAGGTATGTGTTTGATTTTAAATAGTTGCATTATATTTATTTTTGTTGCATATAGATTGTGGTCAGGTTCATAAGGTACTTCATTTTGGTTCATAAGTTTCCTGATAAATTGAAATAATATAATAATTTAGGAAAAATCATGTTGATTTTGAAATATAAGTGCAATATGAATCACCTGTTTACATTATTATAATTGTTTACTTTGGTTATTAATTTATTGTACCCATGTCAGATCTAATCAGATAATTTAATAGTAAATATTTATTATGTTAGATATTAGAAAACAACTGTAAACACCTAGTTATTGACCAGGATAATATAATAATGTTATAATTTGTTTATGTGGAAATGTTTTTTAAGAAATACAAATTAATAGTTAAAATTTTATTTTAACATTAAGACTATTTTAATCTGATTAATGTTGTTAATTGTATACACATTCTGGTAAAATAATGTAATGTACTGTTATTTTAAAACTCATTTACTATGTAAACTGTAACTAAAGTTATTATAAAAATATTATTTTAATATAAATAACCATGATATTTATATTTGGTGTGTAGAATATGTTTGGCTATATTTAACCAGTTAGTTTATTTTATATGATTTGATCATATTTTTGTTTTGTAAAATTATTTATTACATTATCTAGCAACCACAATTCACTAATATATAAAAACAAATTGACATCATTTTTAGACTTCAAGTACAATGTGTATCATAATTTTTATTTAATAATTACTGTATTAATGTATTACGAATTACATATTTTAAAAATTGATAATTTATATTGAATAGAATGATCATTTAAAATAATTAAAAATTTAATATGGGAACATGTTCCACAATATGTTAATTATTCATTTTAA
>CAJPVJ010003403.1:0-11058 GCA_905397405.1 Oppiella nova
ATAATCCAATTCGCGAAGACTTGAAATTCTTGTGGACTATATTCGAGGCCTTTTTATTTGTGTTGATCTAGTAAAGAATAATACCATTAATACAATTCAAAATTATGACAAGAAGTTTATATTGATTTGTGCTCTAAAGCAAAGTAAAAATGTAATACAAATTCTTGAATGCAGTAATACAATATAATATTATATAATACTAATATAACAAAAAAATAAATGACTAAAAATGTAGAGAATATTCAACACAAAAGGGTTTATAATATTTTGTCTAAAGTGGAAAAGAGTTAAAGTCTTTTGATATATTTCTAAAATACTAAAAAAATTAGTATAAGTATAAAACATAGAAATTTTTATTTATTAAAATTTAAATAAGAATCAAATTATAAAAAATTATTATATATAAACAAATTTTTATTGTTATGTTATAAGATATTGCTTAAGAATTACATAGTTGTCTATGTCGTTACCAATAGTTTTTGTATATAATAATATAAAAATTTTATAGATTTTATACACAACTCTTAAATTCTGAGATCAACATTCATTTAATAGTAATCATAAAATGCTAAGAAAACCACTGAATTGGAGGCAATTGCGTCGACTTCACCCACATTTCAAGTCCACTATTACTTTATTGTCAATAAAACGTAAGAATATACGGTATTCTCACAAAATGCACAGAAATATACAATTTATCCGGACATCGAAATACACACCACTTTTATGATAGTTTCTGAAATTACATTTGTTGTGTACTTATGGGTAACACAAATCACTACATAAATATCACAAATTATGGACTCAATTCTATCATAGATTGCTTTTAATTGCGAGCTTTGTTTACACATAAATGACCCACGTCCTAAATCATAACAAATAATTTGTTTTACGTATGGGTGCCATTTAATGGGTGGGTATTATATAAGAATTGTTTTCTATTAAATAAAATCTTTTTATCAAAATTAATGAAGTTTAACTGTATTACTGAACAAAGTATTTATAGATATTAATAGCTCCTAAATGTTATGATGATAAATGTTCACAAACTTCTCAACACTTATTAATTAGGTAATGCTTTTTGGTTATAATTAGATGTCAATCGAAATTTAATACTGTGTTTATCAAATAAATATTTTATATTAAATCCATTGATACTTCATTTTCATTGTAGTTTTTCGACAAATTTATATTTTGTATATCTTTAAATAATTTATTCAAAAAACAAATATTTTGTAATTAGAATTTAAATTAGTTTTTTATTATTAGTTATTTGAAAATTATAAATAAATAAATTGCATAATAATATTTGATAGCTACACTTGAATATTTTAAAAAGTAATTTCAGTACTTTGATACAAGATGAATTAGAATTTAGAATTTTATAAGTTAATAAAGAATTTAAAAAAATAATATCTCTCACCAGTAAAATTAGGTTTTTATGCAAAATATTAGACTCAGCCCATAATAATAAACAAAACGATTAAAAAATGCGATGTCTGGAGCAAATTGCATACACAATAGGATTCACAAAATACTTGCTATAGTTATCGTAAATCGAGTGAAATATCTCTCCTTTTAATTCTGTTAACAATAGATTTTATAGAGATATAAAACTATTCATTTGCGAGAAATTCTTTGAAATGAAATTTATTATTTGGTAAAACATTTGGGAAAAGTAGTGAATAAAGTGATCATAAATTGCATTCAATGGAGAAAACATTGTCTGTGGTGTCAATGACTGCCACCAAATATATGATTGCTTCTCCATATTTATGGCTTATATTCAATGTTTGGTAACAATTAAATGATGATCACATGTCTATCAACTCATTAATATTTCAACCATTTGTCTGTCATATAAATAAAGTTAATCTTTGAATGAGTGGTTTGTTTAAAAGATTTTTAAAATGCAAATATTAGGGGAAATCAAATCTTTTCATGCAATTTAATCATTAATTTAAGTCAATGTTTGTTATACAGTAGTGTTATAAAAGATTTATTGTTTGAATAATTTATGTTATAATATGTTACAAATTGACACATAATAAACCCAAAATGAAACTATTTTCAGAATATAATAATTATAAAGTATTATATAATTTATAATTTAACATAATATCTGGAGGCAGTAACAAATTTTATATAATATAACATGACTTTATAAATGATAAAATGTCAATGGTTAGTACAATTGATATAAAATGGTTGTAAAGGCTTATCATTTATTTGTTGAAATTCTTTAAAAAAGTATTGCAATTTATTAGTAATTTATTATTAGACATACAATTATTTGGATCGATAGAAATCTATTTGAGCCGATATTTTACTTGAAAAATGCAGTTTCGTGTTAATTTAATTCCTTGAAAAATGTAGGGATTGTGTTGTGGGTCTGGATGTGAGTTCACTTTAGCCCTCAATTGTAAAATCGCTTTAAAGCTTTCCATCTCTAGTCTACTGAACATTACAAATGGATATATAATATGAATGCAATATATTTCACTTCAATTTTATCACTTAAATCGCATTCAATATAACTTTAAATCTATAAAACTAACCTATATCAAAGTACATTATAATGACTACATTTATTGTGTTGTTATTAAATGAGATATTTTTAAAGCATAAAACTTGTTTATTTAATACTGTATTACAAATATCTTTGTTGTTACAATATGAGTTTAAGTTATTTGCTTATTGATCCCTTAAAACCTAAACTACTGTACATTTAATGTACTGTTATGTTGATGTGAAAAACCATCAAAACATTAGTGCAAAGTATTGGTCACCTAAAGGTTTTCACAAGAATCTACAGGATATTGGTGGTAATATACGTTTTTTACTAGGCTACATTTAAATAAACTACAGAATTTATTAAACATAAAATATTTATACAACAAATTATACCACAAATTGTTACCAATATTAATATACAGTCATTAAAATTAATATAAATTTATTATACAATTTATTATATAAAATTCAATATAAATAGATTTCATACAAGTTTCTGCATAATTTAAATTATTTGAGTCAAAAACTAAGCAAAATAATAAAACATCCAATGAATATATAATTAAAGTGTCAGTCATTGGAAGTACAAAATATTGAATTTTCCGCAAAAATAATTAATTAGTTTTTAATGTAAACTCAATTTGATTTTTGGAGATAAACACGCGAAGTATAATGTGTTTGTTTCGGTCTCTACTATCACTAAAAAGGATTTGAAAACAATTCTTTCATTTATTAAATACTTGTGTCGAGTATTTGAAAAGAAATGTTGTATTAGAAGAAAGTGAAGGCAAACGCAAACTGTTTTGTCGGAGAAAACTATTTGAGTCGTTAATGTGATGTCAATCTTGTCTCACAATCTTTTGACAATTCGATTACAATTTAATTTTTATTTTAATATTTTCCCATTTCATAGAAATGACAGCAAATATCTCAACCAGCGATCAAATACGATATCATTTTGTATAACATTATAGTTAAAGCACAATATTTGTGTGCTTTTCAAATGTCGCTGAAAAGTGCCAATGAATTCATTGCGAAAGTCGAGTCCATTAATCATTTTCATCCCTTTTTAGCTTATCTTCCAGTAAACAGTTTAGAAGTTTTTATTGTTTTCATTATAAACACTAAACACTAACTTTCAAATTCATAAATGTGCAAAAATTAGTTAAATAACGATTTTGTGGTTTTCATACAATTTCACAATTAATTTCAAATTAGATTATTTCGCATAATTAAATAAAATATAAATTCAGCACATATTAAATTAAACGAAATTTATATAATTCCTTTGAGTCAAAACATTTTGAATTATTTTAAAACTAATGGACAGATTTAACTTAATATATGAACTCAAAGAAGATTATTACAGGATAATAGTTAACATTTTGAAATAATTGCTTTTAATTATTGAGATGTTAATGTATTTGAATAAAATTTAACTGAAATTCACATTTGAATATTTGATATATTTACAATTATACATAGATAAAATGATTAAATAACTTTTGATTTATAAATTAGAAGTCCTCATAGGTTTAGATCTGAAATACAGAGAAATAAGTCTCAAGACTTCTCTCTAATTACAAATTTTTAAAGATATGGTTTAAACCTTAAAGTTAATTTCATTTTCTCAAAAGCCTGACTCAAATGTTCAAGTCTCTACTCAATTCAAACAAAGGTTTGACCAAAAGGTTTTGTTTTAAAAGCAAAACATTTCAAATTATCTGAGCTTTAATCAAATAATTGCTTTTAAAATAGAGTACAATTTGATAATATTTTTTTCTTTTATGTGTCAAAAATACCATTTTTCTATCTTATGATTGAACACAAAAATAAATGGCATTTCTTATTAAATTAGATGCGAATCATTGCAATTATATCACAACTAAAGACTCGTTGAAAACATTTTTCAAAACCGAAATCAAAATATCTTTTGAGAAGAGTTGATAAAATCAATGAAAAAGCAAAACAATTATATCATTAGCCGTTCGTAACAAAACTTGGCGAATAGAGGCTTAAGTTTATAAATGTGTTCATATTTAAAGTAAAACAATAACTTATATTAATATAAAGTTATGGCAAACACTTTGTGTGATATATGAGATAAAAAAGTTTTGTGCCGTTTATATCTCGCGAGTGAATTGCAAAGATATAATGAAATTATTGTGTAATTCTATAAGTTATGCCATTAAAGAGAGTGAAAATATATGGCTTACCCAATAAAAAGCCATCCTTTGCCCACTGGACTTTGGCTCTGATGGCACCGACACCCGGATCACCGCTGATTTGACACTCCAGTTCCGCATCATCTCCTGACACGCCATACAATCAGATGATCAAATCAATTACAAACACAGATCGCTATCTATTCAGTCGATACACACCTTCAATAACCTCCACGTCTTTGGGCTTCACTTTAAAGTATTGATCATTTGTCGAGTCGTCTGTCGCCCCACTAATAGACTGTTGTGTCAAACAAAAGGCCAGACATATGATGCAAACCAATACTTTGCGAACAAATGAGGCACAGTCTGCAATGTATCACAAAATGAATAAATCAATAATAAGATAACAAGAAATTAAGGAACGGGTCATAAATTAAATGATAGCCAGATATGAGTTTTTCATCTTAAAACTGCCGGCGCTTATAAACTCTATAAATACATGAGTATAATATTCTCGTGAGAGATATGTTGTAATGGATCTAACGATCAATTCTTCAATATATGGTTTGCTTTTCCATACAATCTCTGTTCACTCCCTACTCCCTCATTGAGAGAGAGAGAGAGAGAGAGAGAGAGAGAGAGAGAGAGAGTCTGTTAACGCTATGAATTTACCAAAATATTCAAATTCTGTGACTGAATTTATAGATGCAATATCTCAACAATTATATATTGCTCAAATTATCTTTTTTCATAATCGTTAATTAGGTTTTGTATAAAAACCTAATTAGATCTATTATTAAGATTATAAGTGTATACGGTAAGTCGTACATTTTGCTAAAAAGATTTTAAGTAATTTTAACATAAAATAAGATATAATCAGAAGATAGTGAATCGTTTATAAAAGTTTCAGATATATTAAGTTTTAAAAATATTAGTGTTACTACTAAAACTATTAAACTGTATATAATCCTACAAATATTGATCATTTTGAGACTATATAAGATTGTTAAAATTTGATGATTTCAGTCAAATCTCAGATTATTTGGTTATTATGTTCTGGAATTGTAAAGTTGCATCCCATGCCTATATAGCACTGGTATTGTAGGCACTGTTATGTCCAAATTGGTAGTCTCTGTTTTTTTAACAACAAGTCATTGGGGAACCAAATCGATAACTATATTCAGCTGTACTTAAGCTTTAAGTAATAAAACAAAAATAGGAAAATATTTGAAAAAGCCTCAGAAAACTGTATTTCTTTGCAATTCTTTCTTTAAATCACATGTAATGCGAGTGAAGGAAACAAATGAGTAATGTTTGCATCGTTTACATCAATATTTGCAAAGTATTTGTGACTAATTTATTGAAAAATCCAATACAATTGAAGTGAAATCTTATAAACAATATCATTCGCTAACGGTTTGGCCCCTTGTTCTGGGATTTTGTTATTGTTTTTTGGGTTTAATATAAAATTATATAAGAGTTTTAGTGAACTAAAGGGAATGAAATGGCCATCACTTTAGTGAACACAAAGCGTTTTGTTAGCAAATGATGTCTGAGTTATTTGGAAACGAGTCCTCACATGAATTACCAGCAAATGTTTGCTTATATTCATCGCTAAAACTTTTTATTTATGGCTTAAGTATTGCGAAGGAAGGAAGTGATGGGAAAATATATGATATATTCGTATGTGTTATACAAAATACAGTCTACTAAGGCTAACAGTCCTCTAAATTGAAAAACTCTTAACTTTGTTGTTAAAAGCAAAACAAGGACTCAAAACACCGATTGCTCTGTAAATGGCATTAGAGAGACAGACAGAGTTCTGAGAGAGAAAGAGAGAGAGAGAGAGAGCCGACAAACTCTTTCACTTCATTAGCAGTGATTACAAGAAGAAATTTGATTTTCTACGCCTCCTAATGATGTCTAGTGTGCAGACTATTGTGTCTCTGTATGTCATGTCCAAAATTGATGCTCAAAACTCTTAACTCTTTAGACCATTCAATACGTGAGACTCAGACCTAAGAAATCAAACTCAAAGAGAGTACCAAAAGAGTAGTGAAAGCAGATGAAGAGAAAACATTGAAATGTTTGTTAGTTATGTGAAACAGACGTATGAGAGTCTCATTGAGTCAAGTAAACGGAGTATAAGTTTCTAAATAACACATGGATTTGGATATGAGTTGAGAAGTGGTCAGTCGTGCGAGCGTTCACACCATTCATATCATGCTTTATATTCTGTTCACTAAAAGGTTAGACTCGAAGTAAATCTGTTTATTCATTTGAGTTTTGACCCCTTAAAACATACATACCTGCAATACACTACCTATACCGTACCATAAGTAAAATAACCAAATTTAAATGTTTTCTAACATGCATCGATGTGTATGTTTTAAAAGTAAAACTTAAATGAATTAAACAGAGTTTACTACTTGAAACACACAAAATTTGAAATACATAAAACAGTACTTTTATTTTTAATATGTCTTTAATTGTATGAGACAAGAGATATGAGTAAAAATGTTACTTTTTATCTTTTAGAAACTTAGTCTAAAAGAATTATAATTAGAAACAATTATTAACTATAATTAAATTATTTTATATAATTTTTAAAAATAATCTTAATATTAATTGATAAAATAAATAATACATGATGCATATATGCTTAAATATATTATAAAATATATACAGTATTGATATAATGTATAATTTAATGTCATTTTTAAATATACAAAATTAAACTCTGTAACATTAAATTATTATGATATCATAATACTTTCTTTAGCTCAGGACTACAACAACTTCATTATATAAATGATTATTTTGTTCTTAATTACATATTCTTTAAAATATCTTAAATAAATAGTCATCTTTTTGAGGCAAACTATCATAATCTAAAACTTAAATTCAAACTTTGAATCTCTATTTTGCATAAACTTATCCCAAATCCGGTCAAAAATCATTAAAAATAAAATCTTTTAAATCTCTTTTTTAAAAGAAAGGCACAAAAACTTTTTGAAAATCTAAAGTGATTTATATCATACTATAGCGAAAATCATTAATATTTGTGCTTCAATTTCAATCTTACGGATAGAATTGCAGTCAAAGCAAAAAATAAACAAACATTTATATAATATAACCACTAATGCCTTTAAAAATTAAGTTAAGCATCAAATGGAGGTTAAAAATCCTTTGAGACTTATAGTCATTATTATTTTGATTAGATTTTTGCTTAGTTTTAGTTTTGAATTTGATTTTTTGTTAATTATCAGATTTTATTAATCTCGATTTCAGTGCTAATCAAATTGTAAAAAAGATTTCAAATGGCATTTTGAAAAATAAGTAAATAATTTTGATGCGAGAATTTCATTTTTTCATATTAATATCAATCAAAGTTCATTTCATTGTTTCTAAGTATGATTTAGTGACCGATCATTTTTCAGTTTTATTATAACACTATTCCGGTCAACAAAATAATAGATAATAATGTACTGTATTTGAACTGAAAATAGAGAGAAGTTTTGAATTTAAAAAATCAATGTCTTTGACAGACACACAACACATCTAATATGTTATGCATTACTACTATTGGAGAATAACTGAGAAGAGTCTCCTTCACGACACCCCCGAAGCTTTCGTTTCATTTAAAGTCAATACAAGAAGTTTTTTGAATTTATGTTTAGGAAGAAATTGTCTAAGTTTGATGACTACATTGTATGACAAAAATGCTAAGACAACGGCATCTCATAAATAGTAATCTGATAGTTAAAATAATAGTTAATAAACTTTTTGATATAATAGTAAAAAAATCCTGAATTAATATAAATCTATGGATCAGAAGTCCTAAAGAAGTTTTTGTTATTGATTAATACTTTCTGTCAATAATATTTGCTTCATTCAACGATAGTAATCTAACTCTTCAATATTATTCAACTAACAAAGGTATTAAATAGAAAACCCGATTTTGAAGCATTTTAATGTGATATAAAATTTTTAATAATTTTTTTATAACTTGTAAACATATATTAAAAGTTTAAGTGCATCAATTTTGTGTTAATACACCACAAAGTTTTCAATAGTAATCCCATTTGAAAAGAAGATAAATTTTGTCCACAATTTTATTTGAAGCTTAAAATTTATAAAGAATTTCTAAGTTTATTGTATTGATTAGTGTAAGCAGTGGGTCGGTATGTCTACACAAATAAACGTTGAGCAAAGAGATCAAACATGTGGTCATTGGCTTCAAACAAATATTGTACTCAACATCTCAAAGAATTTGGTTGGCATTCAATTAACTGTCAGACATCGGGAGCTCTAATATATTATTAGTGAGGAACCAGTTGTCGGCTCGTGATAGAGGCCTCCAATAGATCCAAATTGGGAGACAAAAGCCATTTTGGACTCAATCGCATCAGTGGATGCATTAAAACCGGGATAACTAATGTCTCTACAAAAGTGTTTGCCTTACAGTAAATACTATACTGGTTTGGCTATAGTCTACTGTAGTATACAATATCAGTAGAGATGCTGTCTATGTGTGATGTGCTCTGCCTTTAAGAGAAAATACAATCATTTGAAAAGAGAGTGGAAAGGGAGGAAAGGGAGGAAAGAGAGATCAAAGACTATATCAGTGTTTAGAACAAAGAACTGAGTCTTACAGCCGAACGAACAGTAAATAAGATATAAATCGAGAAAAAAGTTTTTGCCGTAGAATTGAAGCGTTTTATTATTGCATAAACTATTAGCTAATGAGCGCTTTAATTAACTTTTAAAGCTATTAAAACAGTTTGAGTTTTATATAATCAAAATATAATATCAAATGTGAGTCTCAATTAACAAGAAACTCGGCACACATTATGCGTGAAAAACATTGGCAACACTTATGTGAATATCTTGAATATGCAAATACTGGCATACATTTAGTATAGTATGCCGTATATCCAGTTCTCATTGAAGGATCACTTAATTGGTTACCAGCACTCAATGAATATTAAACAGTTCACGAATAACTCTTACCGTCAGACCAATAGCTCATAATATCTTATAGTAATAGCAATCACTTGCATCCAAACGACACGTGAATAAATACTTTGCAAATAAATTATATGACATTATATGACGCTTACCGACACCAGTGGACTGTTGGCCAACACTTTGATAGCACTTCATTCGATGCTATGATGTGATGCCAAAGCAAACATCAGACTTCAATAATTGATTAAATCTTTTAAAGTCCGACTGAACTTTAGATTTGGAAAAAAGTAAATCACATTTTGAACAAAATCAAACTAATAATAGGTTTCTAAAGTCATTTTCGAGTAATATACAGCAATTGCTTCGATCACACAATTAGTGTTTTTAAAACAACAAATTAATCAATTTATCAAAGCGTTCAACTCATTCAAACAATTAGAGACATATCGACACAAATAACAAATTTACTGAAAGCAGAATCAAAAGTTTTCGTTTAGAGTAATGACAGCAATATATGGTGTATAAAGTTTTGTTTGCTTGAGATTCACATTATGTAATCACATAAAGGATAGCCTTAGGGATCATGTTTTTAGTCATCAAGTCTTTAAAAAGTGGTTTCCATTAACTTCAATGAAACAGTTATAGACGTGAAGATAAATACAGAATTAAAGCATTGGATTCATTGGCATCAGAGGAAGGGATGCGATACCCGGAGAAACACTGACTGCTTGTGAGAGACGTTGAGAGAGTGAAAGCCGACTGAAATGCATTCAATACTCTTTTGCAATGTTGTGTTCGCACAGAAGGAGAGAGAGAGAGAGAGAGAGAGAGACTGCACATCACATACACAACAATCGCGTCACACATCTCTCTCTCTCTCTCTCTCTCATCCCTCACATCCATATATCCGAGCGCCGACTGTTTGCGCGCTCTCTAATGCATTCAATACTTTGCACACATTTATACACTAAAACTGACATTCAATACAAATTTGTGTATTAAGTAATCAAAATTGTGATCAAAAATTAAGTAGAATTATGTAAATGAGATCTCATATTATAATCAAATTTACTTTTCACGATTTACTGTTTATGTTAATAAAAGTGAAAAATAATTTTCAAGAGTCAATTGTTTTCATTGACTTAATTTGTTTAGTACTTTAAACATAAAAATTTTAAATAATAAGCTATAGTATAATATTACAAAACGACAACATCTGTGGCACAACTTTTGTGTCATTCATATAAAGGGATGAATGGAAAGTAGAAGAGAGTGGAAGTGGAGGACCAGTAGTTGTGTATCACTAGCTATGGTATGTGTTATGGTATCGAAAGCTAAGGTCTCTCTTTCCTCCCTTTCCTCCCTTTCCACTCTCTTTTCAAATGATTGTATTTTCTCTTAAAGGCAG
>CAJPVJ010003404.1:0-11054 GCA_905397405.1 Oppiella nova
TGTGCGCTGTCTATTGACTCGCATTAATAACGTGTTATAGACTCTGGCGATGGGTTTGTTTGTGTGAACACCCGTTATAATGAATGTAATAGTTTTCATTCGCTATCAATTGCACTAAAAGTTTATCAATAATGTTAATTATGTGATTATGTGGTTGTTTTATACAATACTAGTCTCTCTCTCATTTGAATTGAATTTGAATTTCATAAAGTTTTAGTGCAAAGTAGAAAAGTTTTATAAAGTTTTCGTGCAACAATTTGAATGTTATCTATCAACCAATAAATTGTATTTAGAAAACAGTTACTAAACTAAACACTAATTATTAGCATTCAATTGCGAGCGTGTTTTGTAAATCAATAATAAAATATCGCAAAAATTTCGCGTTGCATTCAAACGGATATTATATTATAATTGATTTATAATAAACAATTAATTTTGACAATTAACTTATACAATATATTAAGAATAATATTGAGTAATTTGTGTTGTACATATAATTGTTTTAAACATATTTGAAAATACTTATTATTTTTATAAGCTAAAAGCTCATTTTAGCAAAGGGTGGTGGTGGGCAGTAGAGTGGTGTAACGGTTAGAGTGTCGCACTAACAATAGCTAAGTTAAGGTTAATCAATAGGAGACCACCTGAAAGCAAGTGTATAGCAGGACAAGAGATCGCGCCCTAAGCGGGGACAAATTTTTTTTATTAAAAGTTTTAAAAAGTTTTGAAGTACTTTATATGTGCACAATATTTAGTAGTTTTATTAATACTTGTATCATATTTAGCGGATTTAAAAGTAATAGTTATAAAAGTGTTTTCTAAGAATTCAATGTATTATATCGCAAAAAAAATTCAGTTAACATTTAAATTTCATTTAAATAGCAATCAGTTGTCAATTGAATCAAAGATTTCTCACTTATAATGAATTTATTACCAATTCTTGTGTCCATTTATGTGCTTTTGATGGCACTTCCCATTGAGAGCGCCTATAGTTTCAATCTTTTCGCTCTCAATCCTTTCGATCTTTTCGAGCAAAATGATGATCCCATCGACGACTACACGAAACCAATGAAAGACTGCTATCAGAAGATCAGTGATAAACAAGACTCTTGTGTCCAAACAGTGGCTGAGGAATGGAATTGTGTTGTGAATGACAGCAAACTTGCGGTACAATTGAGTTGTGGCGAAGACGAGGGCCGTCAGTGTTGTCCCATTTGGTCGCTCATCGACTGTCAGCGCAAACTCATTGGAGACAACTGTGGATCAGATGTCTTGGAGTCGTTCAACAAAATCGCATTCAAACCACAAATCGCTAGAAATGAGCGCAAAGACTGCTCTCAATATAAGATGGGATCAAATGCGTGCAAATCTCTTAAGAGATTTAATGACGATCTGGAGGTTATACCAGGAGTTCAACCCAACCCACAGCCTGTCGTTGAGAGTGAATTCTCTGGAGGAAAGCCTACCGACAGTCCCCAGAAATCTGTACAATTGCTTCAATCGTCGCCCGCATCTAATGCTTTCAATCAAATAGTTTTGTGCAAAACTTTTATCATATTTGCGATTATTATTCAATATTTCTTATTTTATTATATGTATATTAAGTTATGTATAAAAATAATAAAATAAACTTTTTTCGCTGTTTTATATCGAAGTAAAAAATAATGTTTATTCGTATACTTTTATACTGTATTATAAAAATCTTAACTAAAATAAAGTTGGTAATAAAAACATTTTTCTCATTAAAACAATTGTACAAAAACCGTGAATCTTGAATATCTAAATTTAATCAAATCTAAATTTATTTATTATAAATTATAATAAATAATTTTATAATCTATAATAGAGATTTACAAAGTTAACAATACAAAGTTATCGCAATATTATATTAAATGTTTAAATGTAATAAATTGTAAACCCATTGTAATAGACGTTTAGAAAATAGTTTTACTCTATTTCGTACAATCACTCCATAAAATGAATTCAATGTATTTTGCTTTATGTTTGATTGCAATCATTGAACTAAACTCACCATTCATTTCGTGTGAATTTAATAATTCACTGATTTGTGGCGAAAACTATTTTGATTATATTTACATAAATCCAGATAACAGTGAGTCAGTGATTCTGTTGAGACAATCGGCTAAATATAACGATTCTTATGACAAATGGTTCGCTAAATACAATCCAAAAACTCAGACATTATATGACTTTCAATATGAGATTCATAGTAATTCAAACTCTATTGAAATTATAAAATAGATTTTAAATTTTATTTATGAATTGACAGTAAAAACTAATAATGAAAAGAACTCGTTGATAGTGGACAGTAATGGTACGCTTATACTAGTAAGTGCTGAGATAACCCACAATAAGGATGGACGGGCGTCATGGGTGGCACTCTTTCCGATCCTCAGACATCCCTTTCCTATACAAGGGTCACAAAACATGACGTATACTTCTGTCCTATATTTCCACGATTCCGACGAATATTATGTGATCGGAGAGAAGAGCGGACAGAAAATCCGAAAACAATTTGTTTATCGATTCACTAGTTTTCGGGATTCATTGCAATCTATTGTATGTTCAGAATTGATAAGATTTGTGTCAAATCTATAAAATCCTTTTTCTTATACTAAATATTAGAAACGTTGAATGATTTTATGGGATGTAATGAGAAACCAATTGATATAAATCCGTCCAAATCGCAAACCTTTATTATAATCGTTTCGCTAATAATCTGTATTATATTTCTCGGGGTGTTTATGATAACGCTATTCATATACTTTTTTATTACATTACGTAAAAAGAAAAATTTCAATTGAATTGAATCTCAAAAGCAGTTTACAAATCAAACATTTTTTTAAACAACAAATTATATTACACTGATACAATTGAAATCTCAATTAATTTTAAATGTAATTCAATTCAATAGAAAAATTAAATTAAATTTATAGTTGATTTAATTTGTATATTAATTGCAAACCTTAATAAATATTATCAAGTAACTATTACTGTATTATGCAAGCAAATTTTTTATTGAAGTAAAGTAAATTTATAATATATTAACAAATTATACAATTTATTCACTCAATTAAAACACAATTTGCTTTTCATATTAATCATGGTACAATTAATTAGATTTCTTAGTAACAGACTGCCCTGGATTTGACAATGGTGCATTGGCGGTGACACTAGTATTAAACTGTGTTTTGTCCTTGTTCATAACAGTCTGTGTGCCACCAATTGGTGTGTTATTTTGCTCCTTAGGACTATTACAACACTTGGATTTAATTTCCAGCGAAAATGATCCAGATTTCGATGACATGCTAGGTGACAATAAAACAAAAAATTATTAGTAATAAGTGTTAATAAAAATGTTATAACTTTAAACGATATTTTATTTACCTTAATAATTTTTGAATATAAATTTATATTCAAATATAAATAGAATATAAATATTTGAATATTTTGAATATGAATAGAATTTTGTGAACTACAGTACTTCGAAAAAGTGATTTTTTTCACCAAATATTCGTTACTTTTGTACAAAAACTGTTGAAATCATAAGAATTTACTGAATACTAAACTAACATTAATACAGTATAGAAATGTATGGCAGAGAATAATAAGTGTTTGTCTACGTGAGGCATATCAGGCACATATTACTGTTATTCAATACTGTATTGCAGCTAAATATAATTATTGCATGTATGGCCATGAGATACTTGCATTTGCTTGTTTACTTAACTGGTTCGCACCCATTACACTGTAAAGCATGTGAGGTCATATGTAAAAAGCACATTATTTGATGTCTATACTATTCTTAAATTAATTAAATAATTGACTTTAGTTAGATAAATAGTTGGTGGTTTTATAATATAAATTTTACGCTACTTAGGTCACCAGTTAAGTAAACAAGCACAGGCAAGTTTTTCATGGCCATGGCCATAGATTACATTCTCACGAGTCATGGCCATACAGTACATGCCGTAATTATATTTAACTATAATGCAAGCAATACTACATACTATTAGAATATACAGTATTGCATATATGCCTGATATTCCAGACAAACATTGCTTGTTATTCTCTGCCATACATTTAATATACTGTATAATTAATGTAAGTATTCACTAAATTGTTATGATTTCAATAGTTTTTGAAAAAAAGTAAAAATATTTAGTAAAGTGTAAATAGTAACTATAATTTACATAACAAGTGCCAAATACAGTAATAAAATTGAAAATAATACATGCTATTATTGTTTTATTATAAGTTATAAATATTTGTGACAATCTTGGTTTAAAATGAGTTTTGGTAAATATGACGATATAAAAGATCACATTAAGCCTGCTGATATTATTGAAATTCAGCGTGGCAATTATAAACATTACGTATTCATTTGGCGTAAACATGAGGGCCGTTACCTATGTGTCCATATATATGAAGAGGGTGGCGGCGGGTCATCGAAAAAGTCTAAAAGCGACAGGTCAGTTAAGTGTGAATAAATATGTCATCATACATATAAATTAATGTGAATTAATAAATATCTTAAATTAATGATTCATTGTATAATTTTTATACACTATTTAATTGTTGACTTGTTATTTTTAACCGCAATTCCAGTCAATTTAATTTAATTTAATTTAATTTAATTTAATTTCTAATTAATAGTGACAAACCCCGCCGAGGTATAAAAGGCCTTAATTATTGCGATGAGATTGTGGGAAATGATCAATGTAGAATTAATAATTTCGAACATGAAGCTGAAAAACGTGGTCTAACAGAGCGACCTGAGCAAGATCAAATTAATGATGCTATTGCTGGACTTGAGAACACTGATTATATTGATACTTATTATGATGCTATACATCATAATTGTGAGCACCAGGTTACTGCATGGAAATATGGCACAAAATTTTCTCTCCAGGTACATTTTTGCAATTATTACATTGTAATATTAAGTATTTAAATTCTCAAAATATTTAATTTATTTAATAATTAGTTTCAGAATACATTATATGATTTAAATTGTTTATTTATACAATTTCATATATGACAAATATATATATCATGCAACTACAATACTACCTAGGCTGATGATTATGTGAATCTTGCCACGGGCCAAATTCATAAAGTGGAGGCTGTTAAGGAACCTGGATTCTGGGCACATGTAGGTACTGGTGCATTGGTTGGTGGCACAGTAGGAGGAACTGGTACATTGTTAAATAACTAATATTTATTTAGGTATTAATGCAATATATGTATCATTTAGCAAGCGCCGGAACATTATTAGCACCTGGAGCCATTGTTGGCGGTGTGGGCGGCGGTTGTGTATACATATGGAAACGCACTCAAGGAATACTGTTTTAATTGATTTGTTTTTATAAAACATTCATTGAATCTATTGATTAAATTTATATTGAAACAAAGGGTAACACAATAATTGTATAATGCTACAAAATTATATTATAGCTTTTCTAATACTTGTTTACATTAATAATGTATTTCCAAATTAATAATGCGATTCTGAAAGTAGTGGTTACTAGTCTTGTTACCGCACATAATATTATGCAAACTAATTTTTATTAGATAATAAATTTATAACATATTAACAAATTATACAATTTATTCACTCAATTAAACCACAATTTAATTGAGTTTTTGAGCGCAAGATTTGGCGTCTTTGGCCTCACAGGCAATCAATTCAATACATCCGACGATACTCTTAGCGGTCATACAGCTTATGGTCGGCGACACACAGTGTTCGGCCCAATCCATGCCCATACACTCCAGGAAATGCCAGGCCTTCTCACCAAACTTCTCGATCAGTTGGACATACTTTTTAGCCAACTTTGCCTTATCTATAATATTGTTGTCCTCTTCGGGGGTCAGTGAGTAGGCCATCGCCACCAGAGTCGCCAACAAAACGATTGTCAACTGAACTGTGGTTTAGAAATAAAATTATAATTTCGGCCAAAAATATTAAAAATAAATTTTTCATTACTTTTCATGACTTCTTTTGTGCGGTTATTAACGCTTTGATTAACAAAAGTGTTCATCAAAATTGTATTGAATTTTTTTCATTTGTTTTTCGCTGATTATATACACAATTGTTATCAATAATCTGTGAAATATTTGTTTATCTGTTATTAATTACAAAAGTATTTATAAATAATTTTTTTGATGACATTGTGATGAGGATATCATATGTTATTTTTCTTTACTCTCAAATCCCGGTGCTATTCATTATATAAATATAGTTGTACCCTAGCACAGTTTTATATAACTATATTACATAATATTTTGCTTTAATTATAGAAAACATAATGTAATAAATTTATTAATTCACAGAATTTTACTATTAAAACATATCATTATATAAATATAGTTGTACCCTAGCACAGTTTTATATAACTATATTACATAATATTTTGCTTTAATTATAGAAAACATAATGTAATAAATTTATTAATTCACAGAATTTTACTATTAAAACATAAACACCTGTTCCTCTAATCAGTTCATTATTTGATTGAAACTGAATATATTTCAGGTTTCAGGACCCGGATGTTTGCTTAATTTGATTGTATTACTCTATATTTGTATTTTCATAAATACATTCATATATTTATTAAGATTTTGCACAATTGCTTACTATTTTATATTTTTATAAATGTCAGTAAACATTTAGTTTATTAAGATTTAAGCAAGCAAACTTATAATTAGTGAATGGTTATAATAATTGCATTTGATAGTAACATAGGTTCAAACTTTAGACTCTAATAGGCTACTGATTTGAACAATTAATTTAAAGCATTGAACCAAAATCATTTACAAAGTATGTCAATTCAAATATAAAGGTTTAAAGTGCACACGACTTAAGATTATTTAATCTCAGGTTTATATAAGAAATGCTTAGGAATTTAAAAACAAATGATTTAATTAGTATGTGTTACTTTTGGTTTATTAAGTAATGTTTAATTACGTTAATATAAGTGTGATTACAAAATCTCAAGTATTAGTTCAGATTATAAATATAAATTACTTTAATTGACTCTTGATAAAACTACAAAGTTATGAAATATTTTTCTTTTAGAATCAACCAGGTATCTAAAATTCTGTATAGTATTGTATTTCTTAGCTAAAAAAGATATAATATTTTTTCAACTTTTGTTTTACATAAATATAAAAATATAAGATTTATTTTATTTATTTATAATTAAAAACGGATTCAAAAACAAATTCTTTTTATTAAATCAATAAAATCGTAGCAAAACTTTGGATAAAATAACTCATTTATAAAATTGTTTCAAAAATAATTTCTATTTAATAAATCTAAAAGTACTGATCAATAAAAATAACTTTTATATGGATATTAGGTAAATATGTGACAAAAATAAAAAAAAACAATTGCAATATATATGACATGTATTAAGCCGTCGAAGCACCAGAACTAACGGATCCCGAAGTGTACGTGAGTTCAGAGACCGGTTCGGACTTTGATTGGTAGTGACCATCAAATAGAGTGCAGTGATAGACGATAATCCATAGGAGACACAGCATTCCCATCGCACCGGTAGTCACACACATCCACGTGTAGGTCTGCATCCAAGAGGCGGCGCAGAAGCTTAAGTACATCCCGACGCCGACCGCACTTAAGATGGATATGAGATAATAGAGTCGTACGGACACGAAGTAAAAGAACTCCTGTTTCCGGATCAGTCTTCGCTGGTGTATGAGTTCCCCCAGAAGTAGCAGTTTGTATACGAAGACAAATACTGTGTGGAAAACAAGGGCACCGGCGCTGGCGATGGCCCACTGGACAGTCATCTGTGGCCAAAGGGAGGGCTGTTTCTCATGTCTCGTCAGTTCCGCAATCAATGCGACGACAGATATGTCTGTAAAGAGAATCCAAAGCACTTCCAACAGGTTTAGTGCGATCCGATTGATGGATATGTCCGTCTTGAGCGGCTTGTCCTCCATGTCCGGCACCTCCTGACCCTCCGGGAGCACTCGTAAGTGAAAGCGTCGGCTGTTTTTAGTGATATTCTTCTGGATCTTATACGAGAGCGTCTTATTCTCGCCATACAGACACTGGACCTGAATATCCAGCAAAACAATCTTCAGATCGCCCGCCGGGTGCTTGCAGTCGATGAGCTTAAGCACCGGTAGTTTTGATTGTCTTAACTGAATGATGATATAGTCGACGACTGGTCGGTTGTCCAGAGGAGTGGTAGGCATTCGTTGTTGACATCCTAAACAGTATTCAAATCAAATCATATGCTTTTGAAGTGATATTATAGACACCGATTAGTGTCTGTCAGTGACATACCGGCGCTCTCGTTGTTTTCGGTGAAGAACTCCACATCAATATTATTGCCTCCGATTGCAGAATAGGCCGACTCTTTGGCCATCCGGAGTGTGAAGTAGTACTTATAGTTGTATTTGTGTCCAGGACAGTTGATATTCTGAGCGAATTTTGTCGTTTCCTTGGTCTCCGTCTCCAGAAGCAAAACCATCAGCGGTTTGGTCACCAGAATCATCGCCAGACACCAGAAGGGGATCACTAAATACATGTGATAATTGTCTGTATCGTCGCCGCAGTGGCAACTGATCCGCTCGTTCTCGTGGACGACATCACACTTGGCTTTCGCGGCGATAAACTTATCGCAAAATATGACATAAGAGTCGTTCAAATGATATGTGATATTAGTGTCCAATGTCTTCAATGTGACGGTTATTACGGCTTTATTATTGTCTAAACGATAGTCTTCGTCGAGTATCTCCTGTTTGTCAGACTTGTACTCAAAGCCGTGTATTTCCTTATGTCTGTCCATTGAGATGATCTTATAATCGATGGCATACTTGTGTCGACCGTTGAACTCAAAAGGACTCAACTCTTTGATCCAAATCACGAGCAAATGTTTGCCATAAGTTTGTCCATAACTTTGTGGCAATAAATCACGGATTGAGTCAAAGGATAATTCAGTCTTTCTGTGAGACAATACATTTGTGGCTAATATGTAAAAGTAGATATAGTTGTCGTTGTCCGAGAAGTAGGCCGAGAAGGGGACAGGGATTCGGCGATAGGGTTTGGGATCTTTTAAAGTGTCACAAACTGATGGCAAGTATTGAAAACCAATGGAATGCTCGCAATCCTTATACTCTGGAGTTTTCTTAACGATATTTAGTATCGATTGTCTTAATTGTCTTTTATTTGTTGAACAAATCTCTTTGTAATCATTGCTAAACTTCTCATTAATGGCTAATACTGTTGATTGGATTAGCATTAAAGTGATAATCAATGAATACATCAATGGATACATTTTAAGACTATTATGATAACCGTTACTAATAATAAAGTTTGGGTACAAATAATTTAAAGTATAAATCTATAGCAAAACAATTGCATTCATTTAATTCTAACAATACTGTACAGTATTACTGTATATCATACTAATTCAATGCAATTCAATGTACTGTATATTAATTAATTTAAAGAATTACTAAATTTAGTATTTATCATAACTTACTTTATTTTCACAATCTTTTAATCAAATACTTTTGCGAACAGAATATTCTTGAGTCACAACACTATTCCTCTGGAGTGATAGCGTCGAGAAAGACGACCTCAAAGTTGTCGTTTTGCCACCTCTTGAACGTGAAGTACCATAACGTCCACGAAATGGTGATCAGAATGACTTGAATCGGATATAAGATAATTAAACTCAAGAAGTATTTCCTGAGTTTGCGATTCAATTGCATTCCAAACCATATTTCCGGCAAAAGTGTCCACAATTTGACGGAAATGAGCGCAAAGACGAGCGAAACGATTGCATGCAATGAGAGAATGAGTCGGTGTTTGGGATCGTCGGCCAGAAATCGGCCGAAAGTCAGACCATTCCTAACGAAGGGAAAGGCGTTGTATTGCGTCCGACAGACACCGCATATCAGTTGACCCGAAGTCCGCATCCATTCAATGATACACTCTTTGTGCACATATTTGAGGCTTCCGTTGCAATCGCAGGGACTGACCATTGGATTCACATCCCGTTCCTCTTCGGGCAACTCATCCTCAGTTGACTGACATATGCGACACTCTTTCGGTGAATCCATTTCCAGTGACTTTACAGAGGAGTGCATCAAATTTGTGGAAAAACTTTTCAATGCAAACTTTTTTACACAGAATTATTGGAAAGTCTAAAAGTTTTTATTAAGTTTTCATAGATTTTATAGATTTATAAATTATATGTATAATAACTATTGAAACTAAAAATTGTTTGAAATTAAAATATAGTATTTTTTGTAATATTAATTGAGTTATAATTTTGATAAGAATTTCAAGAATATTCTGAATATTAGTTAACTTTCTTCGACTCTTCACTCGATTTACTGATAAGAAAATCCAGATTTTTCTTCAATTCAGTTAAGGATTTGACGGTTTCGTTGAGTTTGTGAAGAGTAGGCCAACCATTTTGGGCGTCAATTAGCGGTAAATACTTGAGTCCATCTCGATTTTGTCTCATTATTACGAGAATTTGAAATTCATTTCACAAACCATTCACTCAATTGTCTTAATTTGTGACTCATTTGACACTATATTTGAATCCAAATGTCTGCTCAAACAGTGCCGACGGCTGCGGCCGCGTTGGACACCATAAGGGCGGACCTCAAGAGCAAAGGCTATACATTGGATGCAATAGTGGGCACCGGGAAGTCGGCGGCTGTCTATTCAGGCGTTCGCGTGAGTGATGGTGAAGAGGTGGCCATCAAAGTGATAGACTTGGAGGGGAAACAGAGGGACCGGGAGGTGAACATACCCCGCGAGGTGGAGGCGGCGCGCGAACTCAAACACGACAACATTGTGAAGGTATGTCCGCACAAAACGAGATGTATTTCAACTCGGCTTGAAAGTTGCTCGGAGTTGAGTCCTTTTGAGTTCAACGGTCGACACAAGTATGCCATCGATTATAAGATCATCTCAATGGACAGACATAAGGAAATACACGGCTTTGAGTACAAGTCTGACAAACAGGAGATACTCGACG
>CAJPVJ010003405.1:0-11054 GCA_905397405.1 Oppiella nova
CACTCACTGACAAACTCAACTATTTATATAATAAAAATCTATTATAATTGTAACCAAACAAAGTGAGATATAAAACCAACAAATATATCAATGATTGTCAAAGAAATCAATATTCTTGAGACAGAATTGTATGAATTGTATGATAAATATAATAGGAATCGAAGAAATGACTAAAAATATAAACCCAGAGATTGATCCTATAGTGTAGTACTCCATGAAAATGCGTGGGAAGTGCTTCTTCACAGAGTTGGCCAAACGTAGGCGTCGTTTGAATTCACGTTTTATAAAATATATCCATTATTTACGAGTTTATAGAAAATTGCTTTTTTTTGGTACTCTACAAAAATATTTTTACTATAAACACATTTAAATAAGCTCTGAATTATATTGCTTTAATTGAAAACATTATTCAACGCTTTCGGATACAATCTCTCATATAAGTTATATTGTATATAAATTTCAAATACAATAAAACTCATAAATAATAATAATGATAATAGGATCAAGAAATATTCTTTGTATTGATTTTTGTGAACTATTTTAAAAATAAGTTTTTTGATTTGTATTTTGAATTGTACTATAAGCCAAGAAATATACAATTATTTTAGAAAAATAAGTTAAATGCTATTATTTTATGTTTAATATAGTTTTCATTCAATAAAATCAAAATTCTAAAGTAAGTTAAATTCAAAAAATAGCATTAAAAACAACGGAAAGTTTTTGACATATAATATGTTAATGCATTATACTGTATAAATAAGTTTATCAAAATAATGCTTTTGTTATTTTTATGACACACATTTTAATGGATATTCAAATTATAGAATCTAAAGATATATAAAAAGTCATCAAAATTTTTATTTAATATAATTCTGAAGCCCTCTTATAGGGATTTAATTTCATCCCCGGCTCAACATTAAAGTCATACAATTTAATACAATTCATGTTTTGTCAGCTTTTTTGTCCAATACTATACCATTTGTATAACCATTGAGTTTAGGTTTCCATTCTATTTTGGACACAAAACCCAAATCCTTATAATTCACTTTTTCGGTTATACATTTTTATTTTTGGTTTTTTTGTTTAAATTTTGGCTTTTATATTAAAGAAGTGGAGTAATATTTTTAAAATTTAATTTCCGACTGCATTCATGTCATGGGTTTAAACACATTTACGATGCGATTCACGAAATTGAGTCAAACATCTTATCATAAAATTGATTTTTATTGCGAGAAGTGTTTATTTTATTTAAATAGAAAAGTTTCGATGAAATCAACTTCATTTGATACTCTGACTGATGTCTAGACTCTTAAAAACAAATTCACACCAAAATAGACTTATTTTTGTTTGTTTTTTGTAAGTACACAATTGATTAAAAAATTAAAATTCATTAGTATTAATGTCCTAGGTATAAGACCTGTGAGTTTTCTGTACGATTTGAAAATTATTCTTTAAACATTAATTACAATATAGATTCTATACTGTATTACAGAAATGTGTGAATAACTTAGATTGAATTTTAGAGTAAAACATAAATATTTAGTGTTAATACAATTTTACCTTTTACCATTAATATAGTGATAATAGTATAAAAACTTTTTCTCTAAGATATGAGGAAAAGGAATAGCTATGACTTAATTTAGTGTGGATTTAATGAAAACAATTTAATAATTTATACTTTGCTTATAAAGTTAACCTTTACATGAACCTAAAAAGCAGTATTAATGTTTCATATTAGTAAGCACTTATTTACATAAAATGTTTGATATTAAATTTTAATTAAAGTAAAAAAATCATAAATTATATTCTCATATTAAATTATTTTAAAATGCCTTAAAAATGGATTTATTTTTAGGTATTCAATCATTATGTTGTGTTAACATACATTTATATGAATATATTAGAAATAAATTCATTATGAAAAACATATTGGAGTTTGTAATATATACAGTATACATAATATATATTGAGTAATAGTATGAATATATGTGAAAACAACACAATTGTAGGAATGGATCGATAATAATGTGCAGATGGGCTAAAAAACACGAATTCTGTGCGCTTTTCGAGTACGCATAGCATAGTATGAACTCCAATGTGAACCCTCTCTCTGTGTCTCTAATTCACTATGAAATTAGTGTTTATTTTTTAAAGGTTATAATGTTATTATTGGCACCTATTTTACACAAACAATCACATCATTGACCACTGGTTACACTCCCTCTACTTTCATGAATTTATCACATTTAATATCATATTAAAAATTTGTATCAAACATTAAACTCATTCGTTAATATAGAGGTAAGAATTTGAGTGATTATATTATATTATATGTGTTGCATGTGTTTTAATACTGTTTTAGTAGAGATCATATAAATGTTGAGTTGGAATAAGTAGTTATGAATGTATTAAAGCTGTGATAATAATGTTTTCGAGAACTTATGGATTATTTTTATGATTCTCTGTCTGTGTATCTGTCATAAGAAGCATATATTCCAACACAATATGTGAGCTAAATATGGCTCTCAATTTGCTATCATATCATACTTTTCGGTTCATTTCAATGGATGCTATTTACAGCACATTTTAAAATTGATTTTTTTCTATAAAACAAATTCTACTCAATAAAAATGAATGGCAACTATGTCATTTATTATTAATTATAGATAAATACTTAAACACAGGGAATATTCTAGTAGTAGATTCTTGATTGTAAATGTATAACATTTTGAAATATTTAGATATAATTTCATTCATGTGATAAACATCTCAAATGAATTGTAGTTTTAATATAATAATAGAGTTTACATTTGAACGGAATATTGATTAAAGATCTAATGTATTGTGCGCTCAAACAATACCAAAGGGATGACACAAACTAATAGTTTTGTTATAAAAAGCCACTAAAATCTATAATTATTTACTCAAAGTATTCAATAAAAGGTCACAAAGTATAAAAAGTAGTTGTATTTAGTTCAGTTCAATACAGTAGTGTTAATCTCGGGTTTATAAAAGATTTTTAGATTTTGGATTAAAGTTTGCCTATTATTTATTTGCCATTCCAGTGCCCATTCAAACACTCAGTCGAGTATCCTTTTTCTACAAAATTTAATAAATGTTTCAAAAATAGTAAAACTTTGACATTTAATTACGTGCTTAGGAGTAGTGAAACAAACACCAATTTTCATGTATATTTTATATGGTATATGACATAACATATAATTTGAATAATTGTCTCAACGTCTGGAAAACGCCTTATATTTGATTAAATTTGAATTCTAATGAAACCTTTATACTTGAAAAAGTCAGTATATTTCAAGTTAAAAATCCAATAATAAATACAAGGAAATATTTAAATTCTTAAAGAATAAAGTTATTCATAATAGATATGAAAATGAAATAGACTAAATTTGTTAAATGTGTATAAAATAAAAAGTCTTTAAATAGTATTTTGTTTCTTACGTTGAAATCATTTATTAAATTGAAAGCAAAAAATAGATTTAATAGAAAAATAGTTGAAAGTGACGTTAAGTAGGGAATCAATAAAATTCTATTTCATATAATATTTGTAAAAATAGTATAAAATATTAACATTATTGTGTTTAATCTATAAATAAATAATTTCCAATTTTTATTTACCAGTAATAAGAAAAATAGTATACAAATAAGAAATAATTTATTGTCATAAATAGATTGACAAATTATTAAATTTTCAGCAACATTTCACTCCTGATATATTTTTTTGTAATTTTCCTATAGAGACTACAAAATGTACAAATAAATAATTTGATAGAAAACACATTTCTAAACCCTTTGCACAAAAATCTACTAAATTAATGAAATTTCTTGTGACATATTCCCGTATATTAAAGTGTTGAGACGTGTAGTGAATGTAAATATCAGTTGAAAGACAGCCATAGTTTGGAAGTAATTTAGGTGTCTCTCCACTTTCATAGAGTCTTATGGTATGGTCTCAATTATATTAGACATAAGTCATAAAAATAGTTGTTTGTAAAACACTTGGCCTACCAATTTCTGAATATTTATGGCTCATTAGCTAACGATTTAATCATATGTAATTTTATTACTAGCTTGATTTTAATTGCTTTATGTGTTCCACATATTATTATGTGTTATATAATAAAGATGATTTCAAAGTAATAACAATAGTTCATTGTATTAATTTGTTTAGCCATAAAATCCTATTTTAGATATTATCAAAACCATAATTTACAGAATAATATAAATATTAATGCCTTTCTATTCACCCGACAGTAGGTTTAAATCAATCGGTATTATAGCTGTAAGTGAGTGATAAAATTGAACATTCAATTTGAGTATCCATCAAATGTGTGGACTATGTGTAGGACGTAATCATTACATAATATATCAAATTTAAGACTTGTTACTTGTTTTTGAGGAAACTATTTATTTCATATTAAACCAAATTAAATTATCCGTTTAAATGACAATCACGTGACTTTTCAATTTTTAGTTTTTCATTAAAAATGTATATTTGAATTATTTTCAAATCAAGTATTCATTAATATAGCGCTTCAGTGTTTAGTTTAATATAATGGTTTGGTTTGATTTCATGACCAAAAACCATGTAAGCCTTGAGCATGAAATTGAGAGTATAGGGGCTCATAATTAGTGGTTTGTATGGAGTGCGAGGAATGGGGGCTTTAATTACAAGATTATTACGTAGAGTCACATTAAACGAGTGGAAAATGTTATCCAACAGCGGTTGGTCAGGCATGTTATTGTAGTGGAGTCGACTGCCCACGACTTGTCATAAATATATAAGTGTAATACAATTTAGATATTATTATTATAAAACAAAAACCTATTTCCATTGAATGTTATTTTGATTTCTACTTATTGCGAGACTCGAGAGAGAAAAGTGCGTTAAGAATAAGGGCTGAAATGGTTTACATTATTATAACGGTTAACAGAATGAGTGTAAAAATCCATAACAACTCTCATTCCCACTGCAGATAAGAATTGGTTGAAACGGTTTCCACATATAAATGATACAAATGTATGAACCGATCGATTGATTCATTTTCATAGACTACTTAACATTAAGTGTTGAGTAAATGACTCCATCCCTCCAACACATATGATCGGAAAATGTGAATGAAATATCTCAAAACCCAACCAATCGTTTTAATGGTGTTTTGGTTGAGATTTTTCGGGGTTTAAGTGCTGTTCAAATGATTGTGTTTTGAAAAACAAACAGAAATTTGTTCACATTTTTTGGGTCTTTTATTTAAAAGGTTTTTTATATGAAAATATATAATCAAAGATCAAGGCGATTAAATGAAATTTGTTTGTCATGAAAAAAGTAATCAAAATACATTAGATAAGTACAGTATATAATAATGTAGAGCACAATCACAATCACTCAGTAGATTAGGGCCGACATCTCATTTGATTGAATTTGTATTGCATTCGTATATAAGTCTTATAAAATAGATATCTTATATGTTTTGCGATCAACTATAGTATTATATCATAATATGTAATCTCCATCTTAAGACAATAACAAAATAGTTGTCATGTTATGTATCATAATGTTTTGAAATTATTCATTATTCAAAAATGAGTTCAATTTCATGAATTAATTTGCAATTATGTATTATCATAATGAATTTATTAAAAATAATATATGATATAATAAATTGAATTATATTTATGTTTATACAAAATAACTGCTTTATATAGATCTTGTTATACAAATAATATGAAATGATGTATTTATTAAATTTATTGCTATACTACTGGGTTTAACACTTGATTTTTATTACCATTATTTATATAACGAGAATCGAGTTTATACTCTCAAAACTAAAAGAATAAAAATTATTTATATCAGACAAGGTTTTATGAGTTTATGTCATATTTTCATTATGTGTTTACGAGTTAGCGTTTGGCTTTTGTTTGGTTTTGTTGTCAAAATAAGAGCACAAAAATTGTCCCTAATTTTAGTTATGAGAAACGAGACGAAAACTAATTGACATTTCAATAGTGAATCGCATATAATGTAAGGATCTATGGGAGAGAGAGAGGGGGAGAGAGAGAGAGAGAGAGAGAGAGACCTCAATATGTCTGACCATAGTTTGGGAATTTGTTCATTGAGTAGAAATGATTTTCAGTGCAAATATTTTCATCACTTTATTGGTATTGATATAAAAGTTTTAATACAACAAAAAGAGAGAGAAAATAAAGTAATAGAAAAATTCTTATCACAAAAAGTTGTTTTGATTTATTTGGAATTCTCTATAAATAATGTTTTAAGACTTTATTTTCTTATTTATATGGAATTATTTATTTGGAAACTTTGAATATTATATTGTTTTTTATTTCTTTGAAAATTGTGTTTTGACTCAAGACATTTGTCTATAAAGTGTTTGTGCGTCAAAAGTACATTTCACATTTAAGTTATGTCGTAAATAAAATCCATGTTTTCTATACAAGTACAGAATTGAGTTTGTAAAATCATTATTATGTGATGTAAACCGAAAATTTCATTTTCATTTTTAGACATTTTGTATTTTGTTATGTATTTTCTTAAATCTCATCTGTAATGTTAACACTGAACATCATTTCGTATAATATATTCACAATATTCTGCTCCAGATATTTTTATGATTTTCTCTCAATAATTCAAGTGAAATAAATGTAATTTCTTAAATTGTTGCCCTATTTATACTCTATGGACAGTCTAAATATATGATCTACACGAGTTTACCGTATAAATATACAGTAAATATATTATGACATTTATTATAAATGAAATTTATATTCTTATAATTTGTGTTTGCATTATAATACGATTTTATTAATCTAAATTCTTATCATAAAATAAATTGTCTATTAATTGACAATTTTATCATATTACTGACACCAAATTACACAATATATTGTCCTTTAGTATTATTCACACAATTATTAAAATATTTATCAAATGATATGTTGACATATGATATTAATACTGTATACTTAATCTGAGTATGTTACAATCAAATTACAAATTAATAAATTGATATTTTTAGAATATGTATCCGGTGATATCTCTTCTAATTATTAAAATAAGTCATAAGGTTTATCATAAAATAAAACATAACCTACAAGTTGGAAATAACTAAGCTTACTGAATATTTATATTAATGCCAACATTTCCGAGAATTGAATACTAAATTATAAGAGAATAGAATTATCATCAATGAATTCATGTCATTATTTTACTGGAAACTATTTATTGTAACTATATTTACACATTTATATTATACGGTATAACATAATTCTTACTAACTTATTCTCATTTAAGTAAATATTTCATTGAAACCTTTATTATTAAATTGTGGATTATTAAATTTTAGTGTTTAATTTGAATATATGTTGCGATATTTTGTGAAATAAAGAACTCTACTATCCTATGGTTTGAAATTAATTAGTATTCTCAAAACTAATATTTACCATTAATATAAGTTAAACAGAATTATATTTTCATGTGATTTTAATGAAATACTAAACAACAGAATCTGTAGAATATTAAAATAAAATTTATTAACTCTAATTATTAGAATCTAAGTTAATACCAAGTACCAAGTTATCTATGTGTTTTATTATCTCTCTCTCTCTCTCTCTCTCACTCACTCACTCTCTCTCTGAAATTAGAAATATAATTAATGTATAATAAGGGATTATAAATTGAAACAATAAAACAATTAATATTTTATTAAATTGAAAAAGAAACTATTTATTGTTTCAAAAAAGTTTCTAATAAATAAATTAATAACTGCATCAGAATTTAATTATAAATTATTAATATAAAATGTTATACAAATTATTAATATAAAATAAATAACATTTAAGTGTGATTTATCGAGTGCTCTTCAATTTCTTATTGTATAAAAATAGCTAACATTTAATATGTTTGTCTGACTTTCATCCTTAGGTTCAATAAAGTCATAACTTATTTGAGATCAAAAGTTGGTTTAGAAAATACAAACAAAAACCAAGTCTCACACCATATATACCGCGTATATATGAAAACGAAAAGAAATGGTCGGAAGTGAGGTAATGGACAGTTGGCATCACTTTCTCTTAATTATGTGCTGTGTTTCACGTCTCGAAAGTGTAATTTTGTACTCAATTTGTTTGAATTTTCTTTGCACTGCACTTCATTTGAATGCGAAGAATACTCTGGAGACAAATGATAGCAAAGGAGCCAAACATTTAGATAGTGTTCACGAATGCGATGAACTGTCAAACCCGGACAACTCGACCACCAAACAGGAGTCGTGTCCCGGATTTTTTGGTGTCAAATCATATTTGCATCACTTCTACGAACAGGTGTCCGTCAAGAATCCACAACTTTATGAAGAATATGAAGAATACAAGTATTTATTCTTTAATATATTGTTTTGTTTGCTTTATTTGTGTGAAGTACTAGAAACTATAACTTCTTATCGTTAAGTATAAGTACTTCACTATAATTTCCGTTGGGTATGAAATCGCTTAATAAATTGTCTCAATTCTAGATATGGTTTTCAATGCCATTTAAAAATTTAAAAAATACAATTTTGCTAAAAATAATTATATTTTATATTGTATAAGTTATGAAAGTTTATACTGTAGATTTTTATTCATTTATCATTAGTTTTCTTAATTTAAAAAAAATTATTATAATAATGATTGTGAAATGCTACTATAATATATTAAAAAAATACAGTGATTTAGAAACTAAAATAAAGAACATTTTAATGGATTACAGTAATAGTTTAAGAATATAATTCAAATACATTAAAACTTTATACAAACTAATTTTAGACAAAGCCTTAACTGAGCATTTTATTATAATAGGGAACAAAAGAATTTAAAGTTAGGAAATGTAATTCTTATGTCAATTATTCCTTTGTTTGCTATAAATCCTTACTTAAAAGATTTTACTCCAATTTAACACAAATAAAGATTATGGTATCAAAATTATCCGCCTTTTAAGACACGTTTAATGTATTATTTTATATAACGTCTCCTATTAAAAAGGTTTTTGTTTCCAAGAATTAAAATATATTATAAATACAGTATAATAATTTGGATATATTACAAGAATAAAAGTAATATAGTGCCCATAAATTAGTAACAATATTAATATAATAGGAATTGTGTATAAAAATGATAAAATGTAATATTGATATCACTTTCAGGTATTTGATTGCACCCAAAGAAAAAAGAAGAGCTCTATTCTTCTGGCGATCCATCTTCTGGATTGGTATTTATATTATGATTACAAATATTTAATTAGTTTCTCATAATTAAAATATTTATTTATAGCCACTAATAATAATTTACAGCTATTTTCTAATGCGCTCTATTTTGAATTTAAATGACTTTTACAAATAATTATAATATTATCATTAAATGTGACGTTAATATTTATAAAAAGTGAATCTAGATCATTATCATATGATAAAATAGATTACTTTTTATATTTTTCTATCATTTCGGTGTTATATTAGGAATTACAATCATTTAATTATATTAATGTGATATATTTTCTACTCATTTGCCAGATATGTCTGAATATTAATATAATGTCTATATTTGGGTTAATTTTATTCCACATACATTACAAGTAGTCAAACAGACATTTTGTTATTACTCGTTAGATGTATATCCAGATTATGATTACAATCAAAACACTTAAGATTTTCATTTGCTAGTAATTATATTCAACTGAATGTTATCTAATGCTATAAATAGGCTGAATTCATTAATTAATTTAGTAGCTAATTTTTTACCATTAAATTTTATTCATTTTAATATTAAGTTATCTGCTTACAGTAATTTCTAATTAGTATGACGTCCATATGAGACTTTATTGAACCTAAGGATGAAAGTCAGACAAACATATTAAATGTTAGCTATTTTTATACAATAAGAAATTGAAGAGCACTCGATAAATCACACTTAAATGTTATTTATTTTATATTAATAATTTATAATTAAATTCTGATACAGTCATTAATTTATTTATTAGAAACTTTTTTGAAACAATAAATAGTTTCTTTTTCAATTTAATAAAATATTAATTGTTTTATTGTTTCAATTTATAATCCCTTATTATCCATTAATTATATTTCTAATTTCAGAGAGTGAGCGAGTGAGTGAGTGAGTGAGTGAGTGAGTGTGTGTGTGTGTGTGTGAGAGAGAGAGAGAGAGAGAGAATAAAACACATAGATAACTTGGTACTTGGTATTAACTTAGATTCTAATAATTAGAGCTAATAAATTTTATTTTAATATTCAACAGATTCTGTTGTTTAGTATTTCATTAAAATCACATGAAAATATAATTCTGTTTAACTTATAATAATGGTAAATATTAGCTTTGAGAATACTAATTAATATCAAACCATATGATAGTAGAGTATAATTTTCTTTATTTCACAAAATATCGCAACATATTTTCAAATTAAACACTAAAATTTAATAATAAAGGTTTCAATGAAATATTTACTTAAATGAGAATAAGTTAGTAAGAATTATGTTGTTCCGTATAATATAAATGTGTAAATATAGTTACAATAAATAGTTTCCAGTAAAATAATGGCATGAATTCATTAATGATAATTCTATTCACTTATAATTTAGTATTCAATTCTTGGAAATGTTGGCATTAATATAAATATTCAGTAAGCTTAGTTATTTCCAACTTATAAGTTGTGTTTCATTTTTATGATAAACCTTATGACATATTTTAATAAATAGAAGAGATATCACCGGATACATATCCTAAAAATAGAAATTTATTAATTTGTAATTTGATTGTAACATACTCAGATTAAGTATATTAATATCATATGTCAACATATCATTTGATAAATATTTTAATAATTGTGTGAATAATACTAACGGAAAATATATTGTGTAATTTGGTGTCAGTAATATGATAAAATTGTCAATTAATAGACAATTTATTTTATGATAAGAATTTAGATTAATAAAATCGTATTATAATGCAAACACAAATTATAAGAATATAAA
>CAJPVJ010003406.1:0-11051 GCA_905397405.1 Oppiella nova
GCTGGTTCATAATGACCCCGAAACAATGGTAAGCAAACATAGATACCAATATCGAGTTGGGTACACCGTATATAAGCTCATGTAGCTCATATGCTAGGAATGTTAGCAAGCATATGATTCCCATTAATGGTGCAGTTCTAGCGTAAATGAACCTGGTGATTCTGAAACACTTTTTACTAATAATTAAAAGTTTATAAACTATTTTAGAGTCAATTAGACCGACACTGTTGGGGCTCAGTACCAGTAGAAATGTCGGTGACCTCCCTGTCCAGTGGTTGTAGTAGTATATGCACTGATTTGTGATCCTAAATATGGCTAATAATATGACTTCCACTTTGAAGTAAACCCCAAACCCATTGAAATACGAGAAATCGCCTAATATAAGGATAATTGTCTCGTTTCTACAATTATTTAACAAATGCATGCAATTTATGGTTAAATATGACCAAAGGATTAATGATATAAATATTGGTGATGATATCCAATGTCGTTTAGCACCGGTAGTTAAATAAGAATTAATAGATAAGCCAATATTGTATAAATGATTGTGAACTGAATGAATGTGTAAATCGTTTGGTAATACTTGATTACAATCTATTAAACCAGACATTGTTGCATGTTACAAAAATTTGATAACATTTAATAATTTAAGATACAAATATAATATTAATAAGACAATGTTCCCGGGTAACTATGGTTGCTTTTATAATTCAATGTAATTGTAATACAAGTTTATTATTACGGCAATTAAAATAAATACTATGGACCAAGGTCTGTGGGGATAATAATAGTATTTATTTTTAGAAAATATATTACTATTTTTAGTATCTATTACATTAAATATAAATGTATAATTATATTTTAGTACACTAATTATCATTTTATGACAATGAACCAACATATTACAATAATTTGGTATACCTAATAATGTTACAAACAAATAATTGAGTTTAAATTGTACTGTATTCAATATACTGTGTTCATAAATATTCATTTAATACTGTATATTACAATTACTGTATTATATAATATATACATATAACTATTTGACGAAAAAAAAAGATTTATAATTAAATGTAATTTTACATTCTGGTATCATTTGAGTAATTGTTTGTACATTGAACATTTTGCCAAAAATACAATGTTTTTAATATATCCGTTTTAACTCGAGATTTTAAAAATATAATTATTTGTATTGTAATAAAATAAACAAAACTAATTATACACATTAGTATTAGGTCAACAAATAAAACATATTTATCATTTACATAATAATTATGTGCGAAACAAATTTCCAACATATTTGATGAGAACATAATAAAATAAATATAAATTTTTTGTTTATACATTATTTTATATAATTCTTGTTCATTTGTACCAACGTTTTTGATAGTTACCCTGATCGTTTCCATATACTCACTGGTAGGTGCTTTCAAAAATTTCATCTTCGTGTTCATTGCTGATAATATTTTAAAATATTTATAATTTAATTCAAAATAAATATAACTAGGCACCAATGTCCATCCTGATAGGTAAAACTCGGTGATTGCTGCATGGTGGTGAAATAATATTGTAGCATTATTAATTTGGAATAGTTTATCCAATATGTCATTGCTAAATGTCCAATATATAGTTAAAATATAATATGTCACGTGAGTAAGTATGAGTAATTTTCCCGATACGTTCCCAACGGGAATATTGTACTTTTTGTAGTAGTCGTTCAATTCGGCGTTTATTTCAAATATGAATTTTGAGTTGTATTTGAACTGAAGGTATGACACGAGTAGTGATGCGAAGTTTATCTCATATAATATTTTTATAAATACGTCCCAATACGTGTCCAGGGTCAGATCAAAAGTAAATATTGTGCTCAACATAAGTCCGGCAAATGTGGTGGATGCGAGTCCCGTGAATATAAAACATAATGTTTTGAGTAAATTATTATTATATTTATTACAATTGTATATTCCGTACGGTATGAACATGTAGTCAAACATTTTGTAAGATATCTTAGTGTAGTATATTTAGTTGGTAACTCGTAACCATGTTCAAAATTTATTACGTTTATCAGTACTAACTTAGTTATTGATATACCCGTGCGCTTGAGATTCACGTTTAATTAGTGTTTGTTTGACAAACATTTTCTATAAATTATTTACAAAACATCGAATAGAAAGCTAATTACTGTATAAGTAAAAGGTTTTCATATAAATTATGTTGTAACATGATTGAAGATCAAATTTATTATTAAGATACAATTACATGGTATAATAATATTAGTGTATTTTATAAACTTAGTTACAAAGTATGACAAAATACTGCACTCACTATATCGGATACAAAATAAAATGAATACAGCTTATATAATACTATCGGTACAAACATATTATACAGACTTAAATGTGCATGAGCTTAAATGTTAATAAGATTATAGACTAAATATTTCTACGAAAAACAAATTATTTTGCACAAATTTATTTAAAAGCTAAAATAAAATATTCTTGGAAGTTTTTAATTAAATTATTGTACGATTTCACAATACCTTTTATTAGATTAAAATGTTTTAGACGCAATAATAATAATACAAAATTTATATCACTATTCAACTTGATGTACAAACTTAACATTTATATTAAAATATAAATTAGTTTTTTAGCATGTCAAGTTTGCGTAAAATAAATCAATGTTATATTTGTTTTCCATTCATGTCATGCAAACAATACAAATATAAGTCTCATACCATTTACTGAACAAAAAGGAATTTCTTTTATACTCTATGTCTGGGAATGAAATGACACTTATTTTGCCGCTATTTATGTGTTTTTCTCATTCAAATGTGTTTATATATTACAGAATATTCCGGATTATATTCTGTAGTATTCCTACTTAACTTTATCATTAAATATTTGATGTTATTTTAACATTTCTATAGCATTATACTTTTTATAATAATAGATACATGAAATATAATATAATATTTAAAAGTTTTTACTTAATATCTAAAAATATATTATAACAATCGACTGCATTAAAATAACAAGTAAACAGTTATTAAATAATGTTATTTTTAAAAAATAGCATTTAAACACATTTGTAAAATATTCAAAAAAATAAAATTTAAAAAATTTAAAAATTAAATTACATTTTTAATAATAAATAATAATATTGTTTTGAACTAGCAAAAAGAAATATTTTAAAAATTTTGATCCTTCTATGAACTGTAATGAGTTTTAAAGAACTATTTCTTTCCGTATTTAAAAATATTAAATGTTAACCAATTTTAACATAATGTACATAAAAATGTTCAAGGATAATGAAACTTTAATATCTTAATTAGGAAATATTCATAAGTTATTTAACTTGATTATAAACAACGATTAAATGTGTGAACACGCTTTTTGAGTAAAGATAAAATGCACGATTCCTATTAGTGTTACAGTGTACTGCATGAATGATAAGCATTGATTCAATTGTTGCACTCACTTTTTTGCATTTGAGAGCACTGTTAAGAACTCGTCATTTTAGGTATTCACTCGAAACACGTGTTCACACTTTACTTGTTATTTATGATCAGGCTTTTGGTGCTCATACCCACCTGTGTATTATTTTGGGGCAACATGTCCCCCAAATAATGGCTTACAGTATATGTGAGTGGGCCACATAAAAAGCATGTGGCAAATTCTCGTATCATACCTGAGAACTATGTCTTAATACTAGGGCGGGCGAGAGAGAGAGAGAGAGAGAGAGAGAGAGAGATTATAACTAATATTTATAATATAATACTAATATTAAAATACGGTATTTTGTTTTTTGACTATTATACGTGTAAAATACGGTATACATTAAATAAACATGACATTAACATAGCATTAATAATATTAAACTTAAATTAATTTATTTTAATATTAAATAAGAAGACTGTCAGGATCTGGCTAAGCTGGCAATCGGGATTTTTTGGTTGGATATGAAAGTTCATTTAATGCTGAGTCCGATTATGTAATTTATATTGTCCTATGACCTCTGGTTCGGCCGCAGTGACCACTTTAATCGGGAAAATTTTTATATAAAATGTCAACATGTGATATATCAATTATATAGAGAATTTTACGTAGAATTCGATGATATTAATTAAATTAATGAATAACGTCATTTTCACCCGAAAATTGTTAGGTAATCGCTTAAAAATCTTTAAAATTGCGTTACATTTGTTAAATATTAATGTTTGCCAATTGTTACTTAAATAAACAAGCTCCTTATAAAATTCTCCACAAAATTGATATATCACATGTTTATATTTATTATTATAAAATAAACTGATAAAAGTGGTCATTGAGGNCCTTATAAAATTCTCCACAAAATTGATATATCACATGTTTATATTTATTATTATAAAATAAACTGATAAAAGTGGTCATTGAGGGTCAAATAAGGTAATATTTGCTAAGCTGGCAATTTGGGTTGTACAATTTAATATAAAAGTACTTCTTATAAGAAGTCATAAAATATCATTTAGTTTGTTCTGGGACTTCCGGTTCGGCCGGAGTGACCACTTTTATCGGTTTATTTTATCATAATAAATATAAAGATGTGATATGTCAATTTTGTGAAGAATTTTACAAGGAACTCGAATATATAAGTAACAATTATTAAACATTAAAATTTAACAAATATTAGGGTTATGCAAAAGTTTTGATAGGTAAAATATAGTCAGTAAAAGTTCATTTATTTTTGAACCAGATAATTTAAATAAAAAATTTTAATATTGTTTAAAAATCAATATTTTATAACTACCAGCTCTCCCTGTCCTGTTGGTATTGATATATGGATAAAATAATTTTTGATGTATTTCCTAATTTTTAATTCTCTTTCGAATGGTGTATCGTTTGCAGAGATGAACTTGATAGTTTTTGAGTTATAGCACATTTTACAAAAACTACCTGGGCTGAGATACCGGTGCTCGCATAAAATAATCAACTAGGCAGCTTATTCAGGCTTTAAAACCATGTTTCTCATATTAAAATTTTTTATTTAAATTACCTGGTTCACAAATAAATAAACGTTTACTGACTATATTTCACCTATCAAAACTTTTGCATACCCCTGATATAACGTTATTATAAAGATTTTAAAGCGATTTTTAAACAATTGTTGGGTTAAAATGACGTTATTTATTAATTTAATTAATATCATCGTATTCTACGTAAAATTCTCTATAAAATTGATATCACATGTTGACATTTTATATAAAATATTTCCAGATAAATGTGGTCACTGCGGCCGAACCAGAGGTCACAGGACAATATAAATTACATATTCTGACTCAACATTGAATGGACGTTCACATACAATCAAAAAATCCCGATTGCCAGTTAGCCAATTCTGTATTGTATTATGACAGTGTTCTTTATGATTTTACGCTTATTTTACCACATTTTCTAAATTAACGAGCTCCTTATTTTAATCAATAAAATATTCAAATATTTGAAATGATTTTTTAAAGAATGAATTCTCGAATTGATGTGAAATTCACTTTTTTCCCTTCCCTCCTATTCCTCCCTTCCCTCCCTACTTTCCATCATTTCCCTCCCTTCCATCCCTTCCCTCTTTTCCCTCCCCTCCCTTCCCTTCCTTTTATCCCCCGATCACTTCCTTCTCACTAATTTTAGTTTATAAACTAATTCAAAACACAATTTTTATTGTTATAGTACATAATTTGTATGCTTATTGATTACCGGTAAATATCTATAATTTATTACATTATAATCGATTCTATATTAACTTAACTATAAATATGGGTTTCTGTAACATTGCTTGCAACCTTGTTACTTAATATATACTGTATACTGATTTTATTACACTTTAACTACATATATTGGGATAATTTTGGACATATTGGACATATTGGACTGTAACTCATTGATCAATTTACCAGGGAAATCCCGATAGACGGGTTCGATCATTTTTTATGCTCTTTCCAACGATATGTCGCTTGTCTTTCTAGGACTTATAGTTTTTGCTGTACATTAACGCTACCTGTGCAAAGCTACCGGTGCTCCTATCCAGTAGTCTCTTCGGGAGAATTCATATGAGTAAAAACCATAGTTGAAGTTTAAAAATATATTCAATATCTCTATCCATTGTTGAATAAATCGTATCTTGCAAAACTTTGTCCGAAACCTAATATTTGTTACATTATTGGCAACTTTCCCATATAATTAACATGTAAAAATTAGTTAAATCAATGTCAGTTAAGTGTACAATATTAATAATATTGCTTATTCTTGCTTAATATATACTGTATACTGATTTTATTACACTTTAATTACATATATTGGGATAATTTTGTACATATTGGACATATTGGACTGTAACTCATATTTATTTTGTCATTTGTTCAACCAATACACCATAACCTCAGTACCAATGCAAAAAATACAGTTGTACCACATTACAATTACATTATACGCCCATTTTGACCATATGTCTCATTGGTTCTTCCCACCACGTGGTATCTGACGCTATACTCTGATGTCAATGTATGTTTAAATGTTTATAAGATGTATGTTTGTAATGGTATAAAATATATTGTACACTGTAAATCATAGCAGTATTAATATTATAATACTAAATACAATTTTTAATTTGAAGTCATTCATAAATTCAATTAACATTATTATATAAAATGTACAATAAAACTATAAAATTATATTTATATAAAAATTTATTCAAAATTATAATCAATTCGTTGTGTTTAATGGGTTGTGTGTATCAAACATATCAAATAAGTTTGTTATACTTTTCCTACGGGACCACCACCTCTGTTATATACAAGGTTGATAACTATATATCACTACCGGCGGTCACTTTGTGTGTCAACAAAGGAAATGTCTTAAATGATAATGGTACAAGGCTATTGCCGAAATATTTTAGAAATAACATGGACCATATTCTCATGAACCACTGGCTCAATAAACGGTCAATTCGTAAACAAGTATCCATGCTAGTTAATCTATCTAGCTTACACTCCGTAAGAGTGCTACGAAATAAATATGTCACACGTACAAAACTATTAATTGGCTCAGTATCAATTTGTGTGACAATTAACGCTCAACTAAATGGCGAATCCGATGATAATTATCGTGTTAATCGTAATGTATTTAATAATAAAATAATGGATATTATGTTGAAAAATAACTCACGTTTTGTGGGTAAAGCATATTATGCGCGCCTACACCCTCGAAATGAATACATACTGAACACCGATAAAAACAATTTTATGTCCCTGGACACAGATAAAACATTTGAAACGGACATACATTACAAACGGACAGTTATATTGGATAAGACTAATCGCCTGAATTGCTATAAAGGCCGTAGTCATGATGAGTGTGTAGCCCAATGTAATATTAAAAGGTCCCTGGATAATAACAAGGGTTATCCTTATAATTATTATACATACGATACATACAGTAACTTATCATTTAAGAGAAGTATTAAAATATTTGATTATAATTCAAATGAGTGTAATACTTTTTGCAGTGTTTATGATGCATGTCATAAAGAGTTTTATAGCACCTATGTCAAACACATTTCACGATTAGAAAGTCATCATAAATATATATATTTGCTGGGAGTGTACTACTCAAGTGACCCGACCCTTACATATGAAGTGTCATTGAAGGTGTCCCTCGAGGAATACCTGTGCCTTATAGCCAGTGTACTGAGTTTGTGGTTTGGGTTCTCAATTATCCAGGTGACTGAATTTAAATATGATTTATTTGTAAAGATTTATCAGCTATGTAAACCAAATCTCATTTATATAAATCAAGTGAAAATAGATTGGAAATTGTTTTGCTATAATAAGACTAAATCAAAAATACATAAGAATATTATTAAATTATTATATAAATGATAAAATATATTATATATTGTTAAATGTAGAATTAATTCTATAAATGTTTATGATTATAGTAATTAATATTATTATTGGATTATTATAAAAATGTATAATATAATTTGTTTTATGCATTTTCAAGTTTTTACATTAGAATATACTCTAGATTTTAGTACAAAAAATTTATAATATTATTTTGCAAATAATTTTATTTTACATATATTAAATATTAAATTAATGTTAATGGTTATTTGTATGTAGTTTCTATATAAAATGAACGGTAGGTTTATAAGCATATTTTCATAAATTAATTTATATAACTTAATTAATAATATGTAACTAACCTGAAAATAATAATTTATTTATAACAGTAACATGACAAACATAATAATTAACAGATTCATCAATATAATAAAACTAAATTTTATAAACTTTAAATGATGTTATTAAATTTTGTATAACAAATAAGTATAATTAATTATTGTATATTTCATAATTAATAATTTCCATCATATCCATTCTTAATAAATAGATAATCTAATGAATTTATTATAAACGATCATAATTATAGCTTATTTATTTTAAAAATCTGTAAATTTTATTAATATAATGTATATGTATTTTAGCTTATTTATATAATCAAACATCAAAATTAAGGCTTGTTTAAACACGTAAAAATGAACTCGATAATCAAATCAATAAAACTTTATTTATCAAATAATTTTTGTAAAATTTCGGTAAACATTTTATGTTTGGGTGGATACCAAAGTTATAATTAAATTGTATATAATACCTAAACTATTTGTATCATAAGTATAAGGGCTAAGGGAATGTAATCGCGTATTTCTGACAAGGTTTAGTAAATTAATTATTAAAAATCATCTAGTTGGAATTATCAATCAATTAATATATCATTTTGAAGAGTGAATATCTGGCTTTAATCCCATACTTTTATTTTTACAAAATTATATCTTTTAATCATGATAATATTCCATCGAAAACATACTAAGACTGACCTGAAAATGTCGGGAAAAATATAAATGGCCGCCATTTCTAGACCACATTAGTTAGCAATGATCTGTAAACTCTTTTCTAGTCTCCAATTATTGCCTAATAAGATGATGTGTAGATAACCTCGGTGTGATTGGAATTTATATAAAATTTCTTGTAATTTCCACTAAAGGTCATTAAATGAGTTCAAGGGCACAATATAGAAGCAAGGTCAACTTAATATACTTCATTTGAAAGCCAACATATAGACCTTTCTAACAAGCTAAAACACGCTATTATGGTGTGAGTGATTATTTTATAATGCATATTTGAATTAAAAATGTGTTAAATTATACTAAATTTGCATTGAATTACATGTAAAATGTGACCAAAAATAGCAATTTTTTGAACCAAAATTTATGATCACCATAGACTCCCATGTTAAAAACCGAATTTAAAATACACATTATGAGATAACGGTTTCAGACAAAATCGTGAAACCCATAATCGCGAAATTAAAATTGCTAGGACATAATCGCGAAATTAAAATTGCTAGGACATAATCGCGAAATTAAAATTGCTAGGACATAATCGCGAAATTAAAATTGCTAGGACATAATCGCGAAATTTTAATTTAATTTAATTTAAATTCATTATTAGTTTAGTATTAAATATATATATGTTGATAGTTAGGTAAGGTTAGGTTAGGCGATGTTATGTTATTTTATGTTAGGTTAGAGGTTAGGTTAGGTTAGGTTACTAATTTCGCGATTATGTCTTTCGCGATTTTGGGGTACTCCCGGTCTGACCTGTGCCTATGACCTTTGAGTTTGTCCCGTAATTTCCATGACTTTAAATTTTTTATAATTTTATTTTAATTGGATAAGATCTGCATTAAATAGATGTATATAAAATAAACTGATAAAAGTGGTCATTTAGGTCAAATAAGGTAATATTTACTAAGCTGGCAATTTGGGTTCTACAATTTAATATAAAATTACTCTTTATAAGAAGTCATAAAATATCATTTAGTTTGTTCTGGGACTTCCGGTTCGGCCGGAGTGACCACTTTTATCGGTTTATTTTATTATAATAAATATAAATATGTGATATGTCAATTTTGTGAAGAATTTTACAAGGAACTCGAATATATAAGTAACAATTATGAAACATTAAAATTTAACAAATATTAGGGTTATGCACAAGTTTTGATAGGTAGAATATAGTCAGTAAAAGTTCATTTATTTTTGAACCAGATAATTTAAATATAAAATATAAATATGAGAAACATGGTTTTTAAGCTTATATAGCCTGCCTAAGTTATAATTTTATGTGAGCACCGGTATCATAACACAGGTAGTTTTTGTAAAATGTGCTATAACTCAAAAACTATCAAGCTCATCTCTGCAAACGTTACACCATTCGAAAGAGAATTATAAATTAGGAAATACATCAAAAATTATTTTATCCATATATCAATACCAACAGGACAGGGAGGGCTGGTGGTTATAAAATATTGATTTTTAAACAATTATAGAATTAAAACTATTAGAGATAGATAAAAGTTGATTGGTGGAAAATGTGCAGGATTAAATACAGTATCTATCGAAAATATTCTGTTGATTTAAAGGAACGGGAGGAAAGGGTGGTTTATTAATATTTCTATAAATGGACTTATAAAATATCTAATTAGTAGATCGAATAGAGCTAAAAAACTAACAAATAATGCATTTAAAATTTTAAAAATATCTCATTATATAACTATTCTAGGTCATTTCAAAATTCCATTAACAATAAATAATGAAACTTTAAAATGCCCTAGAATAGTTATATAATGAGATATTTTTAAAATTTTAAATGTATTTATTGAGGTATTGATATATGGATAAAATAATTTTTGATGTATTTCCTAATTTTTAATTCTCTTTCGAATGGTGTAACGTTTGCAGAGATGAGCTTGATAGTTTTTGAGTTATAGAACATTTTACAAAAACTACCTGGGCTGAGATACCGGTGCTCGCATAAAATAATCAATTAGGCAGCTTATTGAGGCTTTAAAACCATGTTTCTCATATTAAAATTTTTTATTTAAATTACCTGGTTCACAAATAAATAAACTTTTACTGACTATATTTCACCTATCAAAACTTTTGCATACCCCTGATAC
>CAJPVJ010003408.1:0-11048 GCA_905397405.1 Oppiella nova
CGAGAAGAACTCGAATACTAAACGGAAGTCTTTCTGTAAATATATTCAATATATTTGAGACCAAATGCTAATTAATGCGAAAATATTTACCATATTTTGATTGATTAAGAGCGGGGACATCATAATATTGGTAATCAATGCCATCCACTTTGATATTCTTCAGTAGTTTGGTGTAAGGATTCACTGAATTATTAATTTAGATTAAGTTCTAATAATTAATTATTTTGTACAAGCACATTTTGTAAACATGTATGACATATCTAGTATAATATAATATGTATTGCTAGAGTATATTGTATAAAAATTAACAAATATTTAGACCATGGAGTAAATTAATTATTATATTTTATTATAAATACAAAACACATACCATTTGAAGCCATAATTCAATGAATTATTACACGAAATGCGTGAATATTTAAATGAATTGCAATTCAAAGGAAACAAATGTTTTGAGGAAATAGTTTGACTATTGATTTCAGGTTTTCCTATATTTATGGCTAATATAATGTCATCCAATAGACTGAAACCTAACTATGAAATCATAACCACAATAATTGTCTTAAAGTATTGCTTAATTGTTTAAGTGTTTCTCACTTTTACGTCAGTTTAAAAGTTTTGAAATATTATTTGTATCTCTGAGTCGTTCATTTGCAGTATATTACAGTATATTTACATCTGTGTTCACATACTTTCAAATTGTCTGTCATTCCCACACTTGCATACAGTATCATATCTGTACTGTAGTTACTACAGTGTAGTACTTATATGACATACAGAATTATATAGTAAAGTGGTTACAAGTACTGTATAATATATTCTGTGTTAATCATCAAACAAAACCTTTAATTCCATATTAATTTATTCATAACACTTGATTGCAGTTTAATAATCCAGGTCATTATTTATTTGGCAGTACAATAACTATTTCTCAATTCTATGCTAAAGATTCTGTAGTAGATTCAATTCTTCGCTATAGAATGGAATCGTTATTTCATTCACTTATTTTAAAATCTTACTGTACTTGTTAACACTAATTGTCTTACTGTTAATTAATTTTTAATTTAAGTACTCGTTAGTAAAAATCAAAACATTAGTTTAATAATAAAATTTTATTTTATCGTAAAACGTGGAATTTAATAAATTTAAATTTTTAATATTCGTAATAATAGTTAAAAATAAATAGTTTATAAAAAGTCAAATTCCAAACAATATTGACAACCCTTTCCATCCTTTTAAATATATTACTCTTATTATAATAATTGAATATAAATTAGTTATTTCTGTTTGGATTGAAAAGCAGAATATTCTGCGAATTCCAGTGAATATGTGACGACCGAAACACAAGAGACCAGATGTAAGGAATGAAGAACTCTTCGGGCTGTTCGTCCTCCACATAACGGAACCGCAATTCAGGGAATTTCTGTACAATTCATTCAAAAATACTGTCAATTCTCTCGTCCCTTAACCCAAAGAATAGTTCAGTTAAACAAACCTTAAGCCTATCGGAAGGCCACTGAAGAGACGACTGTTGTATGATTTCATAGACTTCCGAAACGGATAGGTTTCGATCGATGGCTTCAATTCGGTTCGAGAAGTATGTGAGAACCGTCTCAATGTTCATAACAATGTCCTGAAAGCACGGATGTGACTGAAAGGGCTCCAGAACTTGTCGCTTGTATAATAGAGTGTACACTAAATTTGGATTATTAGTCAACTGTGCGGCCAGACATGCATTGATAATCTCCAAAATCATTCGCAATACTTCTTCGAAAATAGACAAATCTTGCTGTAAATCGGGTGCCACTGAACTCGTCTCACAATCGGAGCTCACATCCGACTGGTCGATGCCATTAGTTTTGGTTTCATTGGTTTTCACCTCTTTTAATATTCGGTTAAACTTTTTTGACAACTTCTCAAACAAAGAGACCAGTCTTTGGCAGACATAAGGGTTGAGTCGTTTGAAGTGATTGGACATATTGGCTAAAGTGGCGCAGAGGTTGGTGTGAAGGAACCGATCCTATCATTGACACCCATTAGTATAAACCCATTATTAGTATAAACTATGGTATAAACATAAGTGCTTTTCAAACATTACCCGCGCTCTCGACATATTGTATTGAATTGTTCTGATTATCACAAGAATAATAAGTCCGCCCAAAGATATTTCCGTCAGTTGTCTGTCTGCATACCACACAATATTCTTCAATGTCTTTCAAGAGTAAAAACCAATTATTAGTATTCAATGTTTATATGCTATAAGTGGTGACACATACGATATCGTGAACGGATTCATTGAACAGATTATCTTCACTGAGAACTAGAAGAATAATTAATGCCATATAAATGTGATGGGAGTTGCGATCAGGAGAGGTGTACAGTATTTTCAATATAGGAATCACAAACTGATCCAAATCTAGGGCTCGACTCAAGACGAATGACTTGAAGTAATGGTTGCGATGGAGAAGCATATAAAGCAAAAGAGTGGTCTGATCGTCATTAAGAGTAATGCAAAGAGTTTTATAGAGTGAAGCGAACTCTATCTTAAATCCGGTGACCGTCTGGTCGGCAGCTATTTGTGAATCCATTTGCGAATCACAACAACCAAAGAGTGCTTCTCGATATGGATTCGAGTCAGTCGTGCAGTGATTCGTCAGAACCAGAAGCAGAAGAAGACTTTGTCGCGAAAGAAGCGGCGGTTTATCGCTTTCGACGCCTTTGGCTGCATATCCCAGTGTCAGGACATTCCAGAGTCCAGACGCCAGACCCAGTATAATACTGCCGCCCTGTAGTTCAGGTGCAGGTCTTTGACTCACAAAATTGGTTAAAAGGCTTTTGGTTAGCAGTAAGGCATGAATCGCACACTTCTTTTGCATCACTAGTCGATAGATCGACGACTTGTTGGCCGGTCGGGCGGAATACATCTGAGTCGACAACAGCACCAGTAGACCATTGATGGCCTCCAAGTGCAGGTTATATGTCATATCACTGCAACAGTTCCATGAGTTAATAGACTAATAAGTTATGATAATCAATGGTTACCTCAAAGGAATATCGACTAAAATTTCAATCAATGTAATCAACAGCTGTTCAATCATTACAAGACCCGACTCTTCGGTTTTTTTCTCATTCGTGTCCACTTTGGCGGTGAAGTGACGAATGATATTGTCTTCAGTGAGCGTTTCGATCAAATACTTGGCGGCCGACCGCAGGATGAAGAGCGAGTTATATGTTTGCCATACAATCAGATTATAACTGTTTGTCAATGAAATATCAATTACTGTCACTCTTATATTAATCATCAATACTTGTCAACAACTCATCCCTACCTCTGCTCTTCGCTCTTCCCTTCTTTCAATTTGGATGTCTTGTCGATAACGATGCGAACAATTGATCCGATATTATGTGAACTCAAGTTGTTTTCAACTAAACTCGAAAGCAATGGACTTATGTTTTCGTCGACAAACTTTTGGTCATTACTAGTGATATAATGATAGCAAACATGTCATGCAATTCAATGTGATTACAACAAGCAATCAAAACAATACCAGATTTGTGGCAAATTGTCGAAAGCAAAGGACAGCAACTGATCCCAGTAGTCATGATTTGACGGATCAGTTGACATGTGTTCATTGGACACCAATTTTGTCAGATATTGGTTTTGCTTCAAATTGTTTAATGAACTCACATTTAAGCCCATTATAGCACACAATGAAGCAATGGGTGCCACAGTCTATACACTAATACTAATACTAATTGATTGCAATTAAAGTATAGTTTAAATGCAATTAATGTATCAAACATTGAGTGAAATGACAAATCACTGCTTCACACACTTACATTGCATTGCATTACCAATACTGCTGTACACATACACAGCCGGCCCTCAACAGTCACGTGTCACCTCACATACAGTCCTGTTGTCAATATATTTGTTTACCACATATTACGTTATCACAGTTGAAGGTTAGGGGCAGAGCATTACTTACCTATCATATGATATTGTTATAAAATGTCAAAATTATTGTCAAACATTATTGTCGTAATAATTATATAAACAGATTAGTTATCCATATAAATTGTATATAAAATATTGTATGCTGGTGCGAGTTTGTCGCATTCAATGTGAATGAAAAGGGGGTGGGTTTACATGTTGACAATACATGCAATGTTGTGAACGTATTGAACGAATAGATTATTCATAAAAGGCGTTACTCTGGATGTAATGATATGCCCCTAAATGTGGGCAGTGTTTGGCATTTGTTTGAGCAGTGATTGGTTTGGATGCTCACAGTGCTGTCATATACTGTAATGACAGCCCATTTTCAGGCAACTCTATTGGATTGTATTGTTTTTAAGGCATTCATTCATGATTTGGTGTTTTGTTTACGTATTAATCAAATGAGTGTTGAATTACTGATTGAGTGAACGATTATGCAAACAATGCTATCATTAATGACTGTTTGCCACATATAGTGAAGCCATCACTGGATGACTGATCCCATCGATGACAATGAAGGGCAAGAAGTGGTCGTCTGAGTGGAGAGGAGGGCAGAGAAGCGATGCGTCCATTGATTTGCTTGAGTTGTCTCAACACCTGAGGAAGGAATACGTGTTTGTGTCGAACGAGAGGACGAATCTCCAGAAGCTGAACGAAAAGGTAATGAATGTGATGGTTGTGATGGTGGTGCTGATGGTGTGGTATTGTCTGACAGGTGTTGACGGCGTCTTCGCGAGTGTTCAACGCGTGTTACATATCGCGAGAGCAGAGGTCTAACTGCGAGCGCCTCATATCCCACGGAAGTACAGATCTACTCAACTGTTGCAATGCTTTCAATCGCTTGGAATGTCTTCACTTCATCGACGCCTACAAGAAGTTGTCGGCAAATGAGCCACAAATCGCTGAATTGATTGCTTTCATGCGAAAGAGTCCCGAATTGTTGGCTAAATGTCTGATATGTTTGCAGAAAATAAGACCCGAATTAGTGGACAGTATTTCGCAAATCGTTTTGTCGAGTCTTTACTCCAATTGTATCCTAAATGAAGACAAAGTGTTTGCTCTGAAGCTAATGAAACACTTAATAAGTCTGGAGTTGTCTGTCATCGCAAACCCGCGACGAGTATTGCGTTACAGTTGGTGTGCTTTCAGTCATATCTATCGTCTCTTTTGCGATCAAATATTAGACGCGAAGCCATTCCTAACGGCCGCTCTCTATGAACCAGTTATGCAACTGTTGGCCGAAGACGACCTCTTCCTCGATATGGAGCCCAATAGGGCTGCCGTTCGGTTCGCACCGTCCGAACGGATCCGGCATTTCGGCAAAGAAGGCACTCAATTGTATTACGAAAATCTGCAGAAATACAGGATTTGGACGATCAATAAATTAGCGCTTTTTGTCAATAAGTTTGTGGACGGCATTCACCACAACATCTTCTGCTTCCCTCACAGTCTCTCATGGATTGTGAGACATCTCTACTCAACGATAGTCGAGAACAAGAACATTGAAGTTCGAGAGGTCGGCGCTATTTGTACTGACCTTTTGTTTGGATTTTTCATATGTCCAGCCATTCTAAACCCGGATCTATTGGGTATCACCGACGCTCATGTCAGTCATATCTCACGATTTAATTTACAACAAATCGCACAAATCATTCAAATGCTGGCGCTCTCTAAATGGGAACAAATAGACCCCAAATTGGATGACCTCTACTCCAAAGTGTCTAAAGAGGGTATAACTAAACTCTTGGATCATATCCTTGAGAAACGTAACGACGAATTACCAGAAGAACACAATAATCTTCAGTTAGTCATCCGATCATCTGTTCTCATATCAGAGGCTGAACTCAAAACTTTTGTTCAATTCTTGAATTCATTGCAATTCGAAGCCGAAGACGAGAGCATTAAGAAAATGAGAGAAATTCTGGAGAAAATTCCCGAAAACTTTATTATTGAAAGCATTGATAAACTGAATTCGTCCTCAATCTCGGAAAACTCGCCGCGAAATCGGAGAAGTATTTTGAATCGCGTGACTAAGAGTAAGAAATCGAGTGATTCTCAACTGAGCACAAGTGCGAGTGACCCTGGTCACAATCAAAGCAAACTGAATGACGCACAGAATATGGATGTGTTAGTGATTGCCATCGGAAGCGGTCGCGAGTGTCCGGGAATGTTGTCCGAAGACAAGGTCTTAAAAGCCGAACAACAAAAGAGGTCCACAAAAGTGAGACTTAATTTAGACTTATTGTTGACTCAAAACATTGAGGAAACCGAGAGTGTTGTCAGTGCTGTCAGTGGCAGTGAAAAGAGAACTCGATTTTCATTATCTCAAGACCAGGAATCTATTGGCACGAGTGATAACTTAGAGGCCATCTCTGAAGCGGCGTCTAATCATTCGGTGGAATCGTCTTTGGATTTAGAGAATGAAAACGACAACATGTCTGACATGGTGTCTGCCAATGTGAGCAGTGGTAGGGGAACGCCTAATGTCAGCGGTAGAGACACTCCATCCTCTCATTCACCAAATCAGTCGAGTGCTTCATCTGACGAAGAGGTGGAAGACGAGCCAATGGCCGATGCAGTGGAAGAGCCGGTCAATATGGAAGTTCCTTTGCCGCCATCGGAGTCCGGTTCGAGACGATTGCACGCCATTCCTATAACACAACCCAATCGTCGCAACAATAGGGGTGATATCGAGGATAAGTTCGGCAAATTCGACATTAAGCCGATCGCAGCGGTCGATGAGACGAAGTCGTTGCTAAGCGACACGTGGAGTACAGATGTGTTGGGAAGTGATTGTGAGGCCTTCGAGCAAATGGAGAACATTTCCAATTTGCAGACTTCAGGCATGAATTTGCTGGCATTTGGAGGCCATCAGTCCCAAGCGTTTCAATCAATACTGGATTCGTCGGAAACCGCGAGTCAGAGCGACGCATGGAGTACAGATGTGTTGACATCCGATACGGAGAGATTACAAGAGTTTGATCCCGAAGACAGTGTTAGTGTGACTCGATCTGAGCCGGAAGAGGAGAATTTGAACACAATTTATGAATACAATAATATGATGGAAAGCCCAAAGAGCGGAACTCTCAAACCACGGAATATCAAAATGGGCTCCAATTCTTCGAATTTCTCACAAGAAGGCAGTGAAACGAATCCCAACTCAACGTTAGTTCGCTCCAAGAGTTCGGTCGCCAACTCTAATATTAATTCTTTAAAACTCATGAATTTAAGCAAAAGTGAGAGCGAGAGACAGCTCTCTTTTGGTGAAACCGGTTTCAGTGAAAGTAGCGATCATTTCGTGGATGGTTTTGCGATGTCTTTATCGCCGACATTATTGACANCACTAGTCGATAGATCGACGACTTGTTGGCCGGTCGGGCGGAATACATCTGAGTCGACAACAGCACCAGTAGACCATTGATGGCCTCCAAGTGCAGGTTATATGTCATATCACTGCAACAGTTCCATCAGTTAATAGACTAATCAGTTATGATAATCAATGGTTACCTCAAAGGAATATCGACTAAAATTTCAATCAATGTAATCAACAGCTGTTCAATCATTACAAGACCCGACTCTTCGGTTTTTTTCTCATTCGTGTCCACTTTGGCTGTGAAGTGACGAATGATATTGTCTTCAGTGAGCGTTTCGATCAAATACTTGGCGGCCGACCGCAGGATGAAGAGGGAGTTATATGTTTGCCATACAATCAGATTATAACTGTTTGTCAATGAAATAGCAATTACTGTCACTCTTATATCAATCATCAATACTTGTCAACAACTCATCCCTACCTCTGCTCGTCGCTCTTCCCTTCTTTCAATTTGGATGTCTTGTCGATAACGATGCGAACAATTGATCCGATATTATGTGAACTCAAGTTGTTTTCAACTAAACTCGAAAGCAATGGACTTATGTTTTCGTCGACAAACTTTTGGTCATTACTAGTGATATAATGATAGCAAACATGTCATGCAATTCAATGTGATTACAACAAGCAATCAAAACAATACCAGATTTGTGGCAAATTGTCGAAAGCAAAGGACAGCAACTGATCCCAGAAGTCATGATTTGACGGATCAGTTGACATGTGTTCATTGGACACGAATTTTGTGAGATATTGGTTTTGCTTCAAATTGTTTAATGAACTCACATTTAAGCCCATTATAGCACACAATGAAGCAATGGGTGCCACAGTCTATACACTAATACTAATACTAATACTAATACTAATTGATTGCAATTAAAGTATAGTTTAAATGCAATTAATGTATCAAACATTAAGTGAAATGACAAATCACTGCTTCACACACTTACAGTGCATTGCATTACCAATACTGCTGTACACATACACACAGCCGGCCCTCAACCAGTCACGTGTCACCAAACATACAGTCCTGTTGTCAATATATTTGTTTACCACATATTACGTTATCACAGTTGAAGGTTAGGGGCAGAGCATTACTTACCTATCATATGATATTGTTATAAAATGTCAAAATTCTTGTAAAACATTATTGTCGTAATAATTATATAAACAGATTAGTTATCCATATAAATTGTATATAAAATATTGTATGCTGGTGCGAGTTTGTCTCATTCAATGTGAATGGAAAGGGGGTGGGTTTACATGTTTACAATACATGCAATGTTGTGAACGTATTGAACGAATAGATTATTCATAAAAGGCGTTACTCTAGATGTAATCATATGCCCCTAAATGTGGGTAGTGTTTGGCATTTGTTTGAGAAGTGATTGGTTTGCATGCGAACAGTGCTGTCATATACTGTAATGACAGCCCATTTTCAGGCAACTCTATTGGATTGTATTGTTTTTAAGGCATTCATGGTTTGGTGTTTTGTTTACGTATTAATCAAATGAGTGTTGAATTACTGATTGAGTGAACGGTTATGCAAACAATGCTATCATTAATGACTGTTTGCCACATATAGTGAAGCCATCACTGGATCACTGATCCCATCGATGACAATGAAGGGCAAGAAGTGGTCGTCTGAGTGGAGAGGAGGGCAGAGAAGCGATGCGTCCATTGATTTGCTTGAGTTGTCTCAACACCTGAGGAAGGAATACGTGTTTGTGTCGAACGAGAGGACGAATCTCCAGAAGCTGAACGAAAAGGTAATGAATGTGATGGTTGTGATGGTGGTGCTGATGGTGTGGTATTGTCTGACAGGTGTTGACGGCGTCTTCGCGAGTGTTCAACGCGTGTTACATATCGCGAGAGCAGAGGTCTAACTGCGAGCGCCTCATATCCCACGGAAGTACAGATCTACTCAACTGTTGCAATGCTTTCAATCGCTTGGAATGTCTTCACTTCATCGACGCCTACAAGAAGTTGTCGGCAAATGAGCCACAAATCGCTGAATTGATTGCTTTCATGCGAAAGAGTCCCGAATTGTTGGCTAAATGTCTGATATGTTTGCAGAAAATAAGACCCGAATTAGTGGACAGTATTTCGCAAATCGTTTTGTCGAGTCTTTACTCCAATTGTATCCTAAATGAAGACAAAGTGTTTGCTCTGAAGCTAATGAAACACTTAATAAGTCTGGAGTTGTCTGTCATCGCAAACCCGCGACGAGTATTGCGTTACAGTTGGTGTGCTTTCAGTCATATCTATCGTCTCTTTTGCGATCAAATATTAGACGCGAAGCCATTTCTAACGGCCGCTCTCTATGAACCAGTTATGCAACTGTTGGCCGAAGACGACCTCTTCCTCGATATGGAGCCCAATAGGGCTGCCGTTCGGTTCGCGCCGTCCGAACGGATCCGCCATTTCGGCAAAGAAGGCACTCAATTGTATTACGAAAATCTGCAGAAATACAGGATTTGGACGATCAATAAATTAGCGCTTTTTGTCAATAAGTTTGTCGACGGCATTCACAACAACNGCAAATTATAATAATTTACTTTTCAATCTGTTCTAATCTCATGAAATAATCAACCTATTATACAGTATAAAATAGCTATTAATACCTACAAAGAATTTACCATGTATATGTAGTTTTAAAGTTTTAGCTAGCAACAAATCATTTCTTCCTACAAATATACTCTCCTCTCTCTCTCTCTCTCTCTCTCTCTCTCTCCATATTTATATAATTTTTTATTGTGAAACTTTTTTTATATGATTTATGAAGTCATTAATTCAGAGCTCATAATAACAAACATAATATTCTACTTATAATTTATTGTATATTTCAGTATTAAGTCACTTTCCTTTTAAATATAATATCATCTATAGTTTCACGAACTCATAGTTTCGCACTAATTATAGCAATCAATTATCACGTATTTTGTTAACAAAGTTTTCGTAATTTACTTTTCCATGATTAATGGTTTGTGTATTTAATATTAAGTTTTTGTATTAAGTTTGTTATGACTTCTGAACATACTATACCAAAAATAATTCCTTACTTTAAATCAATACACGCCTAAACACTACTCATTTATTTATTATGTAAATATAAAAGTACCGTAGTTAAATTTTGTGATTGAATTATGTTATTATATTTTTACAAATCTTTCAATTTATATCTAATATTAATTTGTTATTTAAAATTACTATTAACATAAAGCATTAAAATGTTAGTTATGCACGCATTGTTTGCATTAATGGCTTTCATATCAGTAAACATAGAGTATGTGAAATAATAATGACATATAATTATAATCAAGAATTGCCAACAAATACTCCACTCCGGCGTCCATAGCATGCGAGCCATCATTGAGTTGCAGTCAGTTAGACAGCCATCGCAATCAATATGAGTATAATTCTCGCAATTGTTGTGCAGTTAATGTTGAGTCCGAGTTATTGTTGTTGTTTTTGTTGAGGAATTTGCTCTCTATTTCACAGGAGATTTCCATCCAATGATTGATAAGTTTTCTTTTTTGTGACACAAACTTCTAATAAGTTTCCATAACATAGTCTCTCTCTCTCTCTCTCTCTCTCTCTCTCTCTCTCTCTCTTCCTAATGAGAGTTCTCCACAGATTCCTGTATATTATACACAGGAATCGCTATTTTTGTGCTTTTTT
>CAJPVJ010003409.1:0-11047 GCA_905397405.1 Oppiella nova
GGACTGTATAATGAAGAACACGAGTGCCGTGTCTTTTAGCACTTATCCGGGAAGAAGTGCTCCCAATAACGGGAACTACACTCAAGTGAGACACCGTAAGCACCAGAGTTGGGCCACTTCTAAGCTGAACGCCTTCCGCAAGAGTTGGGTCGGACTCTTCAACGATAAGGTATTCAATTACATACCTTGCTTATTTAGATACATATCATACATATTGCACACAATCCGCGATACTATTCACTAACATTGAGAACTCCCGGTTTGTTTTGACGATTAGATTAAATCTGACATTTCATTACTTATATGACTAACCACTCCATGAATTAAGACTCTTATCACTCGATAAGACATTTGGTTTGAATGTTATGTCAATTTTCAGCTAACTTTTCACTGTTCACTGCATAGTGTTATTCAATATGTTTTAAATAACTTTCAATTCCGAAGTCGTTGTTAAAGTAAACAAAATATAAATAAGATTTATAATATAATATACAGTACAATAAACCCGTATTTTTGTGAACCTTATAAGACATTTCATTATTTTGCATTAATTTGTGATTGTAATTAAGATTTGGTGCTAATTATTATAAAAGTAATATGTAATTAATGTTTGCAATAAATAATTAGATGCTTAAACAAAATTTGGCGTAAAAATAATAAAAATCATATATAATATTGAGAGAAAATAACATTTTTGAGTGCAATTCAAATAAATAACTTTAGATTAAGAGATAAAAAGTGAAAATTCTTGTGATTGACATTTAAATCATAAGTGAATGCAATAGAAATGAAAAGTGAAATCAAAGTAACCAAAAGTTTGTCTCATATTTGTTTGCCTCATATATAACCCACTCATATGAATACAGCACTAATGACAATGCAATAGTGACCACAATAGTCACCACAATTGTCACCATGGGATCAATTAACTGATTATCTGCTTGCATGTCAAGTCTCGGGTGAATAACCAGAATGAGTGGCAGTATATAGACGGCGACACCTTCTATGGGATGGCAGGACTGCGAGCACTGGGAGGCCATCATTGCGCTGATGAGCCGCTCACCACTTCTGGAGCACTGATGTTGAGGTCAGACACCACTCACCCCTCCATTTGATTAGCATTTGTTTATTTGATTCATAAGTTTATTAAACATCAAACACTTATCACCACTGATTGTCTCATAATTAATGTCTCCATTCATGTCACGTAAGTCTCCATTCAATCACACATTCACTGTATTTACACATTCATTGAGTCCATGTATCCAATCGTCTATTCATTTGGATATTTATTTATGTGTTTATCATTGATTGCGATATTATGTGACATTAGGTTTAATATACAAATGGTTTGACACATACCCCGCTCATCCATACTATTGCCATACAATTAGTGTTTCAAATATAATCTCAAAGTTTCATTATAATAGCAATTATAACAACAATCATATTATAGTGTTATTGACTTTGACTGTCATTTACGAGACTTTTATTTATTTATTTTCATTGACTCTTAATTAGGAAATGATCGCTATTTTGTCATTCATTTCAATTGTAAATCACTTTTGATTTGCAGCCAAAATGTATCACAAATATCATCAAAGTTTTGCCAAAATATTTGTTTTTCGCTTCAATTAAACCCTCAAATAATTGACTTTATATTGAGTTTACTAAATGAAAAAAGTCAATCAATTAATACCCGAAAAACAAACAAAAAAGTTTTGATTTATTTATATATAAAACAAATTTTTTATAAGATTTTTACCAAGCGATTGATATTTTGATTTATAATACGATTTGATTTAACAAAAAATTGATCTTGGTTTTTGTTTTTTGAGTTTTATATTCACTTCAAGAATATATTTCAAAAAAGTAATGATTTTTATTGACTTTTTTGGTTATAATTTGTACGAAAAATATATTGAAATGAGTTTTTGTGGGCAAATGATGTGAGCATTGATTTGTGATTACATTGAATGCAATCATTGAGTCATTGATCTAATGGTGAGAAGTCTCACTGTTTTCGTCAACTATTGCTTGAATTAGCATTTGTTGGCAATTATGCGATGATTATATCAATCACTCAAATATTATAGCAATAAAACTCAACATTTATTGTGTTTTTATTTACGACAGCAATCGTTGGGATTTTTGCCTCAATTTTTGCCATTAAACTCACAGACATTTCAATATTTCCCATACATTATCACATTATATAACATATCTTTTGTGTTTGTATTATATTTTAAATGCTGTTCTCATTTAAAGACATTTAATTAATTATTGCAAACATTATTTAAATTCTTATTCGTTAATTAAAAGTTGTTTTTCAATTAATTAATAATAGTTTTTTTTTGCATTTTAAACACAATTTTGGACAATTAATGAATGTTTAGATAACGTCTACTTATCCCAAGTGTTTTGCACTGAAATGCTGTACGAGTGGATCCCAACAAATCCTAATTCAATGACATTAGAGAAACTTTAAATTTAGTATTTCTGCGAAACTGAAAGACATTTAGAAGTGAATGAGAGACATGACAAGACAACTGCAATCATATGTATATTTTGGCATTTATTGTGTTTTTCTTATATTTACCCGAAAATGTGTGTCTTTTTATATACACTAAACACTTAGTTTTTACAAGAATTGTCAGTATTGGAAACGAATTAATGGTTTCGAGACTTATAAAGAATAAAATGACAGATAAATAGAGAGTCTATTAGTTGTGTAAATCAAGTGCTGATGAGAAGCACTACTGAATTGGATTGAAGGCCAGAAACTCAATGAAATGATTGCTTTTTACAGACAACTCTTGCATTTCATACACAGATATTACATACGAAATGAGTTTGAGAGTTGGGTTTGAGTTGTTTTGGTTGTTTTGGTGGCGTTTTGGATGCCGTCAGAGATGTGTGAGAGATGTGGGAGTTCTCCACAACTGGTTTTCCACTCCTGTCTTACTGTATGTTATGATATGCGGAGCACTTGTCGTGTGTATTCATTCAGTCATTGGATTCAATGATTGAAAATATACTGAACACCACATCCACCACACACTCTGCTCTCCAATTCAGTTAATATTAAGCCTTATATTTTGATTTCAATATATTTTGTTAACTATTTTCGAAAAACAGTGGGTTTTATATGAAATTAGTTGAGAAAAACAGTTTTATTTCTCTCTTATTATACGAATCGCCTGCGGCTTTCATTTCTCACCACTTTTGCAAGTTATGAGTGATTTTATTCATCACCACTTTATTCGCTAATAAATCTATATTTGGTTTAAATTTGTTTGTGTTGTTTGTCTGACTGTAAGACAATGGACGAGAAATGTGTGCATTTCGTTGATATACTCTTTAAACCGATTTTCTCATTACATTTGCGTTTAATCGAGCGGTTGATTACTTAATTAAGTTAAAGTGTCAAAAGGGAAAGGCTGTCCACAATGCCTATACTGAACCTAAATTGCTTCACGTGTTCCCATCAGTTGCAGCGATCGTTCAGTTCTATGTACGCCCTGTCCCTCAACTCCGGGATCTACTCGAGTGATGAAAAGGCCACCACTAGCTTCTGGTACTTGAAAATGAACGGCAAAAATGCAAACCCATTGAATCCTCTGGCAGTTGATCCCAACTACTTCTTCGAAGTCTTGAGGTTAGAAACGATTATATAATCGTTGAGAAACTACCTGGAAGTCGATAATTAGCATAAAATCGTGATTTGTCTCGCGATCGTTTAGTCGATTAGTGAATAATTAGTTAATTAAATGAAATATTTAGTGAATATTCATAAAATTCTTCACAAAATTAGGACAAAACACATATTCAGAGCAAAGAACTGTTTAGTCATTAAGTGTTTTTTGGTTTTAAGTTTAAATCACAAGAATTACTTGTATTTAGATTTATTCGCAAAGACTTTCTTTAGGTCATCGAAAGGGAGTAAAAAATACATTCATTTGCTTATCCAATGTCTGCGTTAATCCGATTTATATACAGTATATTTGATTGTTTATATCAATTATCTTTTGAATCATAAAATATCTTAGTTTTGTGTCTAATTTTCTCATAAGACAATTGCATGAACTTGTAATGCGCTTAAAATTATAATTAAATTTGAATAATATTTCCAAATGTCAAGAGAAGAAATATGTTTCTTATAATCTTTACATTACATGTAATTCAACAGTAAATTCAAATTTCGTTTCCCAGTTTAACCTCGCGTTTCGTGTTTGAACTTAAAATTTATAGATTTTTGTAATTCAAATGAATATATATTTCTCTCCACTATTAACCGAAACTTGTGTTTTAAGCGATGTTTTCCCATTTATTGCCGACTCTTTATTATTAGTATATTTAATAGTTTTCTTATCGAATAATTAACTTTAAAAAAATTGTCTTTTAATACACTAAGGAATTCAATGAATTATTATGATTTAAACCTCAAACATATACTTCACTTAATGGCTGAGTAAACCAAATCTGATTGTACGGTAACTCTTGCCCCTCTGGCCTTCATTTATAATAATGTTTGTAATAATAATGTAAGAAAAGGGTAGCACTTATTTCCATGTCAAATATGTATTTCTCCATATTTTTGTGATACAAATTTATTTTATCATAGCTTTCAAAAATTGAGAACTTAATAATCCAATTCCATGTTTTTTACTCACACTGTATGTGCTATTAATTTGAATTAATTATGTAAATATGATTAATGCACTCTGTTTATATTAATTGTTTTTATGGCCATTGGCTCCGAGAGATAATTTGTTTGTAATTTCAATTTAATATTTGCAATTTATTGTGCAAATCTATTTCCATTGTGCGATCATTTGATTTACTTATCAGTTTTCTGGTTATACTGTATATCGTTCAATATATTTATATACAAATATTTGTTTTTTACATGTTTTTTACGTGATCATTAATTTTGGGCCAACTATTAAAATTGGATTACATTTTAATTTTATAAATAAAAAGGTGTATAAAAATAAGTCAAACCTCGGCTCGAAGTTAATTATAGAAAAAATATTTTCTTATTGATGTTTGCAAACAAACTTGAATGCAGTCTTTGTGTGTATATTTAAAGCGATGACAAATCGTATTATATATTTAAAATCCTTTTAAATACATCTCAAACACTGAATTGAATCGTAAAATTGTGATTCAAATATAGACTTCCTCTATAGATAATGACAATTGTAATTGTATTTGATTTTCTTATTATGCTATACATTATTACGACAAAGAAATGAAACACATTTTAATGGCTTATCTCTGCAGTACTTTTGAAAAAATAATTCTCGGAGTAATTGTTTTATTGTAAATACACTGCAATTCTGTGTTGAGTTCACATTTAATTTATTGATTTGTGTTTTATTATATTTTGTAATTCTTTTTTTAATACAATTCAATGTAACCAAACTTATAATAACTTAATTTATTTAACGATCAAAACTGTTTATTAATTCAGAAATCGTTCCCAAACTTCAGTCCTAACCTTATTTTTTCAATAACTCTAAGGTTTTTCTCGCGAACATATGATTAATGCTTTGGTTTATTAACGAATGAAACAATTTAAGAAATAAAAATATTTATTAAATTAAAATGTGATTTCTTATAAAAAATTAATTAAATTGAAAATTCTAGTGATCATAAATATCATTGAGAATTAAATTGAGTGAAACTTTATTGAGAATAATTGAAAATAAGAAATTATAAATAGACATTACTTTAAAATTAAATTGTACTACAGTTAAATTTACTTAAAATACTTTTAAATCAATTAGGCAATTATTTTTATCAATATAACTTTTAATTCCCTTGATTAATGATATGGATAAATGTTTTAAAAAATATTATTGATTACAAAGTTACTGTATAATAAAATATTAATTTTTATATAAAACCATATGTTTGTTTTGATATTATTTTTAATTTAATTCCCTAAATGAATGACTGACTGAAACATATTTTGTTGAACTAATGAACACAAACTATTTGTTTGATATTTGATGCCATTCCCTCTGATATACAAACTGATGAAAATTATTGAGTTATTTGTGGTTTAGATTTATAGAGTTCTTCCGATTATAGTAAACATAATATTAGATTAGATAACAAATTATAGCCAATTGTGTTATACTAATAATATTTTGACAAAATCTCATTTCGAAAACATAATTCAATAAATTATTGTTTCCATCAAACAAATGCTCAAAACAAACAATGAATTATTATTACCATTTTTTGTGAGTCTAATGTAATCCAGGCTTTTACTGTGACTTTCTCTCAATGGCTATAACTCTTAATTTTTGCGAAACCATATATAATGAGGAAATTATTTAGTCATTCACTCAATGCGTGGGAATACGAGTCCTGCAAATGCTATGAATTATGACTTTTTTATCGAAATGTTTGTCAAGTTTTTAATTTAAATGACTATTAATTTGTGTGATAATAGGATGCAAAATGGAAACTTCATTACAAACACAGATAATACTCCGACCGATAATAACGACAATGCAATCATCACTCGCTCTCCGAAACACTGTTGGTTTCCAGACGACCAACAAATGGCAGCAAATATGGAGAGATTAGAGAGAAATACATTCAAAGTATTCCTAACGAATGGCAATTACAATGTAGTCAAGACCGGGGATGTGACGGACGTCCGCGGGATCATCGCTCTCATCACTAGTCGATTGTCTTCCGATTCAAGCAAAAGGTTTTATGAGAGCGCGTATGCCATCAGAATCGCCAGAATTGGCGGCACCAGTGATGACCACTTTTGGTTACATCCCGAGACGTCCATGAATGAGGCGCTCGATCACCACCAGAACCTATTGGACGCCGACTGGAGGTAAGCATCAGATTCTGTACTCTAATTGCATTAATACACTGTTGACAGAAACCTAGGATTCTTATCGTATTTACTGTCAAAGAGGCTTATCTTTTGTCAGTTTATTTGCAAATATTTTTTCGTATAATTACCGAAAGAAATAAAAATCAAATTAAAGTTATATCATATGATAGTAAACCTCATTCACGCGATACTTAGTTTTTTGCAGCAAATATCTGTCTCTCATTCGCTGTAATTTACGTAAATATAAACAAAAACTTGAAATTCATTGCATTTGAAAGAAAATATGCGAAGAAATCTAATTTGATTAATGTTTTGATACCTTTGTTTAAATGAATTTGAACAACAAATTGAGTTCAAGTTTAGCAAATGCTAAGCGTCTAAGCGTTTAATGCAATTACTTTATGAAGCGATTTATCTGAGAAGTTGTTGTTTCTTATGTCTTATGACCCGTTTTGTCACAACAGATATGAACTGCGAATACGATATATTCCGTCGACTTTGAGTGATATTCTGGTGAAAGACAGGTTCACTTTTCACTACTTGTACGACCAGGTCTGACAACATACCACTCTTTTTACAATTAATTACATGTTTTTATTAAATTATAAAATAAAATTTCCCTAATCTTTGTGTTACATCTAATGGTTGACACGATTTTAGGTTAAAAATGATTACTTGAAGATAGAGGCGCCCGTAGACCAGGATCTGGCCATTCAGTTATGCTGTCTGGAGATCAAGTGCTTCTTCAAAGACATCACACAATTCGCTTTAGACAAGAGATCCAACTTTGAATATCTCGAGAAAGACATAGGACTTCACAAATTCCTTCCCTCACACATCCTCTCATCCGTCAAGGTTTCCATCAAAACTCATTCATTTCACACACAAAAACTTTTTCGCTCTTTTCTTATCTCTCTTTTACCCCTAAATTCTTTGCATTCATTTGTTTTGCGTAAATCACGGAATGCATGAAACAAGCAAATATGAAATTAAGCGTTAATTGATCGCAATGTATGTTTGTATCGACAGCACAAAACATTACGGAAAGCAATTCAGTCACAATTCAAAAAAGTTTCCGCAATGAGTGAAATCGATTGTATGATTAGATTCTTTGATTTGGTTCAGCCTTTTGTTAACTTCAAGGAAGAGAAGTTCAAATGTGCGTTAGGGGTAAGTCATCGCTCATATCAGGTGTCTATTTGAGCTCATAATCCAATCAATTATTTCTTTATTCAATGATTTTGTTAGACGGGTTGGAGTATTCCCGTTCAGTTAGTCATTGGCTGTGATTTTGGTATCGGTTATGTCACTGACAGGACAGGACCGGTAAATGATCCACATATGCCCTCATTGTTTATATAACTAATGTGTATAACCATTGCTTTCATTGCCATGAATTGACTGCCAGCCCACACAAATGGCACAATTCCAAAGCGTTCAAAGCATTCACATCACCACAAATGTCAACGAAAACAATGCAAACAATTCTGCCGCTAATCCTCTGAACCAATCAAATAAATCAGTCCTTCAGCTGAAGATTGCGGGCGCGTCTGAAGTGTTGGCCATTTCTTGTCCGTCAAACACGATCGCTGAGAATATCGCGAATCTAATCGATGGATACTGTCGTCTAGTTAACAATACAGACGATTCCTTTTGGATCCGAAAAGGTATTCATTTTTTATACAATTATATACTCTTTTATACACATTTGTAAACTTTTTATCAGCTCTTTTCTAAACCCTATACTAAGCACCTGAACCAACAAAATAACAAAAACTCAATTAATGTTTTATTCCTAACAAATACTATTCAAATATTTTATTTAATCTAAACTTTTATTGATTGCATTAATCATATGCTAATCGATTGAATGCAAATTTATTTCTCGTGTTTCTCTTTACAAGTCTTTACCACTAAATGGAAATGCAATTGCAATGATTGCCCAAAAGGTGATGTCGTCTCTGCTTTACTTACTCTTACTTTAAAAACTTTTTTGTTGGCTTTTTCGATAATATTTGTTTGTATTGAAATATTTTCTTTTTCGTCTTTTTAATGTAATGTTTTTTCAATCGATTCGATAATAGATATAATGTTAGAAAAAGTAAAACAAAATCAAAAAAAGCGAATAACGACTGAAAACGGGGACAAAGATTACGCCGAAATAGTAGACGACGGCGACTACTCAACGCCCGCCGGAAAAGATTACGAATTGTGTCGTTTAAGGCTAAGTCTGGATGACATTATAGGTGAGGGACAGTTCGGTGATGTCTATAAGGGCTCGTATCAGACGAAAGACGACCAAATAATAGCCGTCGCCGTGAAGACGTGTAAAATTGAAAGCGAGGGTCAAATGGGCGATAAGTTTCTGGAGGAGGCCTACATAATGCAGCAGTTCGAGCACCCGCACATCATCAGACTGATCGGGGTCTGTTCAGACTCTCCCATTTGGATAGTCATGGAACTCGCCAAACACGGAGAGATGAGGGCTTTTCTCCAGAATAATAAGCATAGACTCGATTTGGCGACTCTTGTGCTCTACGCCTACCAATTGAGTACTGCTTTGTCTTATTTGGAGAGCAAGAAGTTCGTGCACCGGGATATCGCCGCTCGCAATGTACTCGTCTCGTCGCATAATTGCGTCAAATTAGCCGACTTTGGTCTCTCGCGTTGGGTTGAGGACCAGTGCTATTATAAGGCCAGTAAAGGCAAACTACCGGTAATGTTGCTCACAATTGTTTGTCTTATGAGTTATTAATCATAAAATTAATACCATTTAACAGATCAAATGGATGGCACCGGAATCAATCAACTTCCGGCGTTTCACCACTTCATCTGATGTTTGGATGTTTGCCGTGTGTTTGTGGGAGATCTTGATGTTGGGAACAAAACCCTTTCAAGGCGTCAAAAACAATGATGTGATCGGAAAGATTGAGAACGGAGAACGACTCCCACTCCCTATCAACTGTCCGCCAAGACTTTATAGTCTAATGTCTCAGTGCTGGGCCTACGAGCCCTCAAAGAGGCCCGTCTTTAAAGATATTAAACAACTTTTATATGAAGTGTATTTAGAAGAAAAAACTCAATTAGAAAGACGTGATAATAGAAGAGAGACTCAATCAATGTCTTGGAGTTCTTCAGGTTCTGACGAACCGCCGCCTAAACCATCGCGACATATGATAGACACCCATTCCTCTAATACTAATCCATCTGTTGAGGCATATATTGTCGCTAAGAATCCTGAGGTATGTCTTGTTATTGATTTTTGTATTATTCATATTATTAAATACGATAATTATATTGTTAAGTAATAGTGAAGTTGCCTCCCTTTCCACTGCTTTTGCAAATTGCATTTGAGATTTAATTTCGACGTGTTTTATAAGTAATTACATAAACTTATCTGATTTGTAGCCAAAATTTTGTTTTAATAACTAAACGAACAATAAATATAAATAATTTTAATTATATGCATGCATTTTATGCTACATTTCTTATATAAATATTTTTGCAAATTTTTGAACTAATTATTAGTAAATGAGTTATTTTATGAAAACGAGTTCTTTAACCATTAATTGATAAAAATGTGATTTATTTTAGATTTATTGAAATTTTATAAACATTTTATGAAATATCAATAAATCTTAAGTTTTATAATAAAGTTTTTATCGAAATTTTCCTTTTTTGCTATAAACTGAATCTTTTTTGTTTGCAATAAAATATTATATAAGGGTTAACATCGATTTTTGTTGTATCTTTTTATAAGTTTTTTATGACTAGTTGGCAATAATTTGCAATTTTTTTATAGTTTTTAATTATTTTTGTTCAAAATTGCACTTTAATTGCAATTATAATTAAATTTCTAGATTCCATAAGAATTACTTAATTTGTATTTATAACTTCTTAAATAAGTTTCCAACAACTTATTAATACTTTAAAAACAAAATATCGTGACTTTGATAGCAATATCCATTTAGTGCCAAATTGTCAGAACACACATACAGTTAATCCATTTTATTGAAATGTCTGTAAAATTAATTTTACGGCAAAATAAATCACATTTTTATTTGTTTAACATTCGCGGCACTGATGTAATGGTTTTGGCTATTAATAGGTTTTGGCGCAACTGATGACAGAAAACGCTCATCTCTTGCCCCCCGCCTGGGCTTATAACGCACCGGCCTC
>CAJPVJ010003410.1:0-11045 GCA_905397405.1 Oppiella nova
CCATAAGCACATCCATGTCCTCATTGAAGATAACAGCTGTCACTATATAATAGACATTCTGTCTGACAATTGGTCGCAATTCTGGGAACAAGTGAAACAAATATCACAACTCATATATACTGTACAAGTAAATACCGGCGCTGTGCTACCGATTTCATCGTTGGGAGCATAATCACAAACAACTGGTATGTCTTCATGTAAAGGCTGTCCATTTAGAAGTAACGCAATTTGTGTGTCCAATGAATCCATGATTTGTGGCTAAATTTTCTCAATTTCTTAACACTAATTAATTAATATTAAATTAATATTAATTGCGTTTAATATAGTAAAGGCTGTCCATTTAGAAGTAACGCAATTTGTGTGTCCAATGAATCCATGATTTGTGGCTAAATTTTCTCAATTTCTTAACACTAATTAATTAATATTAAATTAATATTAATTGCGTTTAATATTACTGAAATAAAGTTAACCTGTCTATACTATCTCACTAACACTGTGAACTGAGCAAATCGCTAAATTAAACCAAACTACAGTATTTTATTTATCAACCATTTTAATGCAATTAATTAATTTAAAATATCTATATTTAGTTTTGCAATCTATTGAAGAATGTGATCATAACATGAGATTAAAGTTTTATCAATTAAACTGTTGCCGTCTATGTTCACTGGACTTGTCGTGTAGTCGGTGTTAATGATTAACACTCTTTGAGCACAAAAACTATAATGAAGTGAAGCGGCGGATATTGTATACAATTATATGCATTGAAAGGGATTGAAGTCTCAGAGGGAATGGCTTTGCATTACAAATAATAGCGGATACGGAGAGGTTTACGGGATGTGAATCACAATAACATTAATTCCTATTTAAAGTAAGTTATAACATAAATGTGTAATAAATGTTTATAATATATTCAAAGCTCATCAAAACTAATTCAATACTTATGTCTAAAATGAATTTTAAAAATAATTGATTAATTTTAAAATTTAAATAATATAGTGTCTGTAACAATTTAATTATTCAAGTATTCAGTATAATCAATATACTAATTTAAATTAATATTAGAATCAAATTAAGCATTCAAAATTTTTATTAATGATTATGAAAATATATTCTCAGTGAATTATAAGTTACAACAAATTTAGTGAAAATATTTTTATTTTAATAACTTAATTAAGACATGTACAGTATATGAAAAATAATTGTTTAGAACATATATTTATAAACAATTTAATTACAATATCACAATAGGCAAAAAACATTTTTTATAAATAAATAACAACCATATGAAATTATTTAAATAAAAATACTAATTTTAAAAATAAAACTAAAAACTTTAAATAGAAATATAAATATATTTAAATCAAAATAAAAATTAAATATAAACATTTATAGAGCAGCTATTTGAGCGGACAGTTTATCCATGTTTTTTGAATGGGAAGACCTATTAGTCCGCCTTTTTGAGGGCCTTTTGCACCAGAACTTAGGTCTCCATTGAATTAACTCTGTGTTAGGATTGTCGAGACAACGGGTGAGTAGCGCTTCCAGTGATGGACTCATTTGCATCCATTCATAATTACCACATATTCTGCCCATACCTTCATACGGCACCCGACTCTTGGCTAAGACAGTGATACAGAGGCCGTCGTGGGGTGAGTCCTGTGGACTTCGGGGAACTCCGTTGTGTTCAACTGACAACGCACCCAGAAGTGAGTCAACCGGATATTTCTTAATTAGTTTTTCCTATAATACAAATATTTTAATTACTTTCATATAATAATAATTTAACATTAATTTAGTCTCGGATAAAACCTTAAGAAAAGCCGTGAGAATTGATTTCAAATTGTGTTTCTCATGCATTGCACAGACGGGCAGATGAGGGAACGGTAGCCGTGAGATCAGTACGTATTGTCTGTTGCTATAAACATACCGTAGGTTTATTAATTTAAAACATTGTAAAAAGTATAATGAAAATCAAAACTAACTTTTGTTTGCGTCTGACAGTGAATACCACTCTCAATAGCATCCTATTATGGGCTCCAATGACAGTGAAGTGAGGTCTACGCCACGGATCCATTGCCAGTGATATGTTATGATTGCGGACAACATTTACCAAATCCGTAGTGTCTTCGTATCGCAGATTCAATGACTTGATGGCACTCTGGGAGCACCACTTGGCCTCAATTGAGTGCTTATTGGCCACAGTCTTGAGTTGACCACCGATTACACGTCCAGAGAAAGTGAATCTAAAATTATAGCCAAACGTGTCGATCACCACCAGATCTGTCGCCTCGATCTCCAGACCCGACTCTTCGAGCACTTCCCTCCGAATGGCGTCTATTATCTGCTCATTCGGGTCTACCTTTCCTGCTGGCAGTGACCACTTCCCACGACTTCCAGATTTAGACTCCTGAACCATAAGCACATCCATGTCATCATTGAAGATAACAGCTGTCACTATATAATAGACATTCTTCTTGATAATTGGCTTAAATTCTGGTAACAATTGAGACAAAGTTTTATTACAATTAATATAATCTCTTTGAATATAAATATAATAATAAATACCGGATCTACTGAACTGGTCGTATGGGTTATAATCACAAACAACTGGTATGTCTTGAGACAGGGGCTGACCGTTAAGTATTGTCTCAATCTGTGTGTCCAATGAATCCATAATTTGAATCGAAATTCTTGTGATAATGAAATGATTTGATTGATAAGTATTGAGACAACTGAATGCAAAACTACTGAATGAATAACATTGGAGTGAATGACAAAGAAATTGCAATAGAATAACATTAGCTATACATTAGTGAACAGAACATAAGCTATCAATAGAAAGGGTTCGAAATGAGTTGGAAATCTCATGTAATAATGCATAACATACTAAAACTATTTTATTAATCATTTTAGGATAACTTCATGAATTAAACCAAATATTGTGAATATTAACATTTCATGAAAATAATGATCATATGGTGTACTGGAGTAAAAAGTTGTGGCTCACACATGGAGTACAAAGTTTGTAAACTCATTTTATTCTTAATCTGGCCAAAAACTAGCCTATATTCATTATAACCTATGGGCTATAGGATACTTTTGGCCAGATTGAGAATAAAATGAGTTTACTACAAACCTATTATGGTCACAGATAAAAACACAGGTGATATTTAGCAAAGTTGGTTGACCTGTTTGTTTATTCACTGGCAATTCATAGGCTATAGAGATTTAAGTCTTACCATTCATTAAACATTCAAATCCGAAATACACCCTAAATATGTGGCATGATACTATTATGCATTTCCATGGTTTTTTAAAACACCTTTAGAGATTAGATAAGGAAATGATTAGAAAGTACATGTATGATTTGATTGAGGTTTATGTTGTCACAAGTAGTCATTTTAATAACAATAAAATTTACTTTTCAACTCACAATTTGTGACACAATTTGACCGATTATTGTCTTCGGTATTAATTGCGGACAAAAATTGCAATCATTTGTTTCGGACAGTAATTATCTCTGTCCTTCATCAGCGCAATCACTGTCCACTACTGACAGTACTGGTGGTCTGTTTAGGCATTTGGGTGGAGAGAGCGACCGTAGAAGTGATATTTGAGATCACTTTAACCGTACATTTAGTGCATTTATAGGGAAAACTTGATATTTGTTTATACAATTAAAATTAAAATAATTTACAATATATTCTGTGTATTGACATATAGCTGCCACAAAACTACAAACTACAAAGTACATGTAGTTTTATTAATTCTCAATTTATAGCGGGGTCCGTATGCATTAATAGCGGATAGCCGTTTTGCAAATCTATATACACTCACCAGCAAAAGTACGTTAATAGAGAAATGTTCTACAAGCCTTTACAGTATAAAATATTATCACTATATACACAGATTAATTGATAGTGAATAATTAAAATAAAAATTTTAAAGGTGATGCTATTGTTTTATCTAAGTGTTTATATTTGTTTAAAAGTTGATCAACTTAAGACCTTATAATTGTAGCTATTTCTGTATTAACGGAGTTTTGCTGGTCTCTCTAGTATGGTACCAATTACTCACATGTAAGTAGCGTTTGTATAGCATCAGACATATTGTCAAATCAAGAAAAGGGGCGGTCCTTTAGAGTAGGTCAAAGTTGGGCGTCACTTGTCAATAGGGTTTTGGTTAAATTGTTTGGTGACAAGTGGCGCCCAAACTTTGCTGTCATAAGGCTCATAATTAAAATTCCCTTGATACTTCATTTGAGAATAAGTCTGATATAGTATAGCATTAGTTCCCTTTATATTTAAGCAAAATATAATGCTATCCGCTATTAATGCATACGGACCTTCAAATATAAAAACTTTTATTGAATGAACTGTATCTTATTATAAAGAATATATTATATGTATATGTATGAATATATATGTATATATTAGTAAAATTCAAAAAACTTGTAAAAATAAAAATTTAAATGAAATATCTCATTAAAAAGTATATAAAAATACTTGTAATTACTTTAAATCATAATAAAAATTACTTATAATAATTTACATAGCAGTTAATTGAGTGGACAGTTTATCCATGTTATTTGAATGGGAAGACATGTTTTTCTCATTCTTAAGGAGTTTTTTGTTCCAGAATTTAGGTCTCCATTGAATTAACTCTGTGTTAGGATTGTCGAGACAACGGGCGAGCAGCGCTTCCAGTGATGGACTCATTTGCATCCATTCATAATCACTACATATTCTGCCCATACCTTCATATGGCACCCGACTCTTCACTAAGACAGTGATACAGAGGCCGTCGTGAGGCAAGTCTAGTGGATTTCGGGGAACTCCGTTGTGTTCAACTGACAGCACACCCAGTAGTGTACCGACTATGTATGTCTTAAACAGTCTTTTCTATACAAATTTTTAATTATTTCTATATTATTAAATTCAAAAACTCATATTTAGCTCCAGGTTAAACCTTTAGAAAATCAATGAGAGTGGTCCTTAAAATTTTTCTCTTATTAATCGCACACACAGGTAGATGAGGGAATGGCAGCTTTGAGATGAGTACGTATTGTCTTTTACTACCGTATAAATATACATTTAACATACAATTAATACATGAGCTTATATTCATAATGAACTTACTTCTGATTGCGTCTCACAGTGAATACCACTCTTAATAACATTTTATTATGTTCTCCACTGACAGTGAATCGTGAGATATGGTACGGAATCGTTGCCACAGATGTGTTATGATTGCGGACAACACTTATGACATCCAAAATGTCGTCGTATCGCAGATTCAATGAACTCATGTCACTCTCAGACCACCACTTAGCCTGAATTGACTCACTGTCCTCAACACTCTTCAGTTGACCACCGATTACACGCCCGGAGAATATGAATCTAAAATTACAAACTAAATACATAAACGCATTCGAGTTCTCTATCATAACTAAATCCGTCGGTTCCATCTCCAGACCAGATTCTTCGCGCACTTCCCTCCGAATGGCGTCTATTATCTGTTCATTCGGATCTACCATTCCTGTTGGAAGTGACCACTGACCTCGACATTTGCGATGTGCCTCTTGAATCATAAGCACATCCATGTTATCATTGAATATCACAGCCGTTACATTATAATAGACATTCTTCTGAACAATTGTTTCAAGTTCTGGTGACAATTGAGACAAACTTTTATTGCAATTAATATAATCTCTATAATTATAAATATAATAAATACCGGATTTATTGATGGAGTCATTAAAATCGCAAACAATTGGTATGTCTTGAGACAGGGGCTGACCGTTAAGTATTGTCTCAATCTGTGTGTCCAATGAATCCATAACTTGTATCCAAATTCTTTGTAATTGAAATATTAAAATGATTTTTGCTAATTATTTAATTATAAATGAACACAAACACATAATGCAATATATTCATTGATCCGGTTCAATGTAGAATGTTATGTATTTTGTAGATTATACTCCTCACATTAATTATTTATTTACAATATACTATTTTAACTCCAAAACAATACGCTGAATACATTGATTTCAAGGGTTTTGAACTTTAAGCACTTTTACAGATTAGATAATGAAATGAATAGATAAAAATATTAATTTAAACAAATATGATATCATTAAAAATTTAAACAATTCTACATTTGTGCATTTATATTATAAAACATTAAACATTCAAAATCATAAACAAAATTAGTGTAAAATACTTTGATTTTAAAACAATAAATAAATTAAAAAGAATTTACAGTTTTGTGTATTTTCCATGACACTGAATATAGTATTACACAATCAAAACTAGTACAGTGAAAATGTTTTATAAAACAATATGATTGTATTGTAATAAATGAAACTTTTGCCACTGTTAGTAAATGACTTGTTGAATGTTTTGTAACTTAAATTATTTATAAATCATTTAATTATATTTATAAGAAATGCAGAAACAGTTCCTGTAATTTTAATTACTGTCTTCATTATTAGGATGAATGTCATCGACAGTGACATCTCTGCCAACTTAAGACTGAGTTCATTTTATTAAATTGTTTGTCATATTTAAATTATTTTATTCAATTACAATTTAATAAATATAATAACTTTTCAATGTTAACTATATAATAATATTATTATTAATCGCATTACCGAATAATATAGAAATACATTTAAGTAAATTGAAGTCAAAATAAAATTTTATAAAACAGCTAATTGTGTGGAAAAGTTATCCATGTCTTTTGAATAGGAAGTCCTATTAGTCAGTCTCTTAACGTCTTGTATTCCAGTGCTTAGATCTCCATTGAATTAACTCTGTCATAGGATTGTCGAGACAACGGGTGAGCAGCGCTTCTAGTGGTGGACTCATTTGCATCCATTCATAATCACCACATATTCTGCCCACACCTTCATATGGCACCCGACTCTTGGCTAAGACAGTGATACAGAGGCCGTCGTGAGAGTGTTTGGGAACTCCGTTGTGCTCCACCGATAGCACACCCAGTAGTGAGTCAGCCGGGTATTCATTGATAAAAATTTCCTATAATAACAATATATAAATTATTTTATCGTTTATTTTCGACAATTTAATTAAAATAAATTTAATCCAAACCTTAGGAAAAACATAGAGGATATTCTTTAAATTAGCTTGCTCATTTATTGCGCATACAGGTAGATGAGGGGACGGTGGCTTTGAGATGAGTATGTAGTGACTGTTACTACAGTATAAATATATCACAGATTAGTATAAAATATAAAACTGTATTAATAATGAATTAATTGATACAACAATTAAATCATACTTTTGTTCCCTTTTGACAGTGAATACCACTCTTAATAACATCCTATTATGAGCCCCAATGGCAGTGAATCGTGAGATATGGTACGGAATCGCTGCCACAGATCTGTTATAATTACGGACAACACTTATCACATCCAAAGTGTCTTCGTATCGCAGATTCATTGAACAGATGTCTGTCTGTGAGCACCACTTGGCCTCAATGGACTCACTGTCACTGTCGGCCACAGTCTTAAGTTGACCACCGATTACACGTCCAGTGAATACGAAATTAAAAACATATTTAGAAGAGGTCTCCATCATAACCAAAGCCGTCGGTGCGATCTCCAGACCCGACTCTTCGAGCACTTCCCTCCTAATGGTGTCTATAATCTGTTCATTTGGTTCAGCCCTTCCCGATGGTAGTGACCACTTCCCACGATATTTGGGTTTTGATTCCCGAACCATAAGCACATCCATGTTCTCATTGAAGACAATGGCTGCCGCTATATAATACACATTCTTCCGAAGAGTTGGCTTCAATTCTGGTGACAATTGAAACAAAGTTTTATTACAATTAATATAATCTCTTTGAATATAAATATAATAATAAATACCGGATCTACTGAACTGATGCCATGGATTATAATCGCAAATAACTGATATGTCTTGAGGCAGGGGCTGACCGTTAAGTATTGTCTCAATCTGTGTGTCCAATGAATCCATGATTTGTACGCAAATTCTTGTCATGTATTATACGATGAATTGACAGCAATAATAATGAAACGTTTTTTGCAAATGATTTAATGAACTGAAAACTATTCACTCAAATGAATGCAAAACCACTAATAAATGTGTGAACATTGCAATTGAATTACAGTTACGTAACTACAGTAACGTTTCAAATCAGTTTGAAGTCTTATATAATAATACACGTGTTTATAAGATAATGAATACTTTGCACATTTGTTTTATGAATCATTTTCAGATAACTTCACGGAATAAACAAACATTTCATCACATGTTATGTTACTTTATTTGTATACATTTATAGTTACTGTTATTGTGAATGACAACAACCCTAGTGTGAGCAAAGGTAAACTCACTTGCTACAATAACTTGTAGGTAACTTTCATTTTGATGAGTTGTTTGACCAGTATTTGGGTTATTTTTCACTTCTGTAATTCAGTACATGTATTTAAATCCAAAATATATTTATACATTTAATACAATAATTAATTTATATGAATTTCAAAAGTGTTTGCATTTTAAACCCTTTTAGAGATTAGATAAGGAAATGAATTCAAAGAATTTTATTAATTCTGAACACAAATATACAGTAAAAATGCTATAATTTATAGCCTATAAACATTCAAGTACTGTACTTACATGTATTGTAGAAATTCTACATTTATATTAAAAGCAATTAAACATTTAAAAACATTAAATATCCAAATAAGTGTAAAAAATAGTTTAACTTAAAAACAAATAATTATTAAGAAATTGAATAGATTTTTAAATCAATGAAATGTGGACTCAATTCGCAAAATCAAAGTTGAGATCAATGTGTGGATCGAAAGGTAATTCTCTGGAAGTGTTGTGCAGTAAACCGTTGAAATGTCTTACCATCGGTGGCATCAACTCAACCAATGTATAGCCAGATTCGGGTGCAATGACCGGGACGTCCTCATAGAGCACCGGACTGTTGGCCAGTAGTGTGAGACAAATGCCATCGTGTATACGGGCGCACAAACGCCAGCCCTCGGGAATGCCGTTGTGCTCCACTCGAAGCAAACCTATTGATTGACACGAATTCTGACATTTTGTTTGATTTGAAGACTTTCTACAAAAAATAAATATAATTAAAATTATCTTAAATTCATCGAAATATCGACCATTAAATGACAAATACCTCTAAAAACAGTTCAATTGTCTCAGAAATATAAGTCTCACGGTATAGCTCACAGACCGGCAGATGAGGTGTCGGTGCTTTAGACACCAGAATAAAGTGCTTTTCACTAAAAATAATTATAATCATTAATATTGGCATAAAATAATTAAAAATCACTAAAAACTACTTTTGTCTGCTGTTGACCACAAACACGATCCTTAAGAGCCTGATTGTGGGCTCGAATGAAAGGTAACCGCAAACTATTGACAAAATTCTGCACAGAATTGTGATTCCGAGTCAATTGAATCATAGCTACAAAACTATTTTTGTTTCCCCGTATATGCAAAGGACTTAATTCCTGGAAAGCCTTATCTGAATACCAAAGAGCTCTGATAGACTTCTTGTCCTCTTTGGTCTTGAGCTGACCGCCAATCACTTGACCCTCAAATGCAAACCGAAACCAATGGTGAGTCGAGTGATCGACAATAACCAGAGCCGTCGGTTGGATCTCAAGACCCGATTCCTCGAGAGTCTCTCTGCGGACGGCGTCCACGAGCTGCTCATTCGCCTCGACTCTACCCATCGGGAAACACCACTTCCCACGACAACTACTCTTACTTTCCTGAATCATTAGGACCTCATTCTCGGTGTTGAATATAACGGCGATTACTATATAAGTCAGTCTTTTTGACCACCGGTTTGAATGCATTGCTCTCATTGTATGCCATTTCTTATGATTTCAAACAAATTCAAAATTTCATGTCAAGGATTTAATTTTTATGTTTATATTTTTATATTTATTTAATACCAGAATCTTTAAGGTGCTGTTCCACAGAATAATCACAGACTACCGGCCCCTCACACTCGGCTACTTTCCCACCGGTCAGTATTGTCTTAATTTGTTGTTCAAAAGCCATGGATTCAAATGAAGCCTTTTTGTTAGTCGGTTCACGTGATGACCGCAAACACATTGTTATGCAATCTATTTGACCATAAATTACACAATGCTATCAAAATTGATAAAATTATATAAAATAATAAAAATCTCACTGCTATACCACAACAAGCCAATTCGTCGTACATTAATGTCTTGATTAATGACATTAATATGACTGCCATTTGTGGCGAGTTTATAGAAATTAAGTCCTAAATAGCGAGGCATTGATTCTGTGGTTCAGAATCTGTAGTTCATATCATATATTAATAGCAGTCAACAAGTAATCAATTCTTTCAGACTTTTATACAATTTTGACTTGACTTTCAATTTACAAATACACAGTACTATCTTTCCACAGAATTATCACAATAAATAGTATTTATTAAATACCTTTCAATGAATCACAAAATGTGTTAACAATATGTAAATTACAAAACCATTTATACAGAATATTCGAGATTATTATTTTTAATTAATCTCAAAAAGCGCGTGTTTTTAATAATTAACTTTAGAGTAATTTAAATTCAATGTTAATTTCTGCATAAATTTGTTTTACAATTTACTATATTTACAAACAAACAACTACTTAACAAATCTTTAGTTAACACTTCATAAACTGTTTGGATATTAATTGACATCAAATAATCTTATAAAATGAAGTGTCGCTACCAAATAGAGTTGTATTTAAGCAAAATTGCTAATTTTATTAAAACAAAGTATCCCTTCATTTATCACTTCTTCTATGGCGACAAATATCCCATTTTGAGACAAATGCTATGCATTCCCATTGGATTTATTGAGGGTTACCTCTTTTACGTATATCTTGTCTATCGGTTTGATTTCGACAACAAAATGGAAAAACTGATCCGTTATGTGATCGTAGCGTTGGTTACCGTTATGTTCACAGTTTCCATCGAAATGAGAGCTATTTGTTGCC
>CAJPVJ010003411.1:0-11045 GCA_905397405.1 Oppiella nova
ATTTTGTTAAATCAATATTATTAACTATTAAGCATTATCTTAGACTTATGAGTTCTATAGTCAATGCGGGAGCATTGGGTGCTAAGAGCGATTTTACTACACCTATTATAATAAGCCAGCGCCGTCGCCTCGACGCTACCAAGTGCTCATCAATTGACTATATAAGACAACTACGTATTCGATAGTAATAATTGCTTGTTTTCATTTACTCATAAAATATATCTATTATACGAAACATTTTTGTGATAGCTTGGTAAATATTGGGTTAATTATTTCTAATAAAATTAACATATNTATCTATTATACGAAACATTTTTGTGATAGCTTGGTAAATATTGGGTTAATTATTTCTAATAAAATTAACATATGTTGTAACTCAATATTATTCTCTAAATATATTCTCTTATGCTTATCCTATTATACTTGTACCTATGTCTTGTCTCGAAATTATCAATTGTTTTGAATGGTAAAAAGCTGTGATAGAAAAGCTAGCTATTGAGATTTTTAAAATTAAGTAATTGTGGAGTATTGAAATATGAAAACAACAAAAATCATTGGCGAAGCGTCTACAGTACAAAAAAAAGAAATCCCTCAAGAACAACTACAACAAGAATCAGAAATTGAAGATGATAATACAAGTTCAAAATCAGGACTTGATACTAAAAATGACAAGGAAGAAAAGTATTTAAAAGAAGCTCCAATCTTGTATTACTCAAGTAAAGCTGGCTTATTGCCAAAGAATTATAAGCAAGATCAAGATTTGGTACTACCCTTAGGAGATGATAAGAAAGAATATGGTTACAATCCGGCATCTGATATCTTATGGTATAACGATAGCTATGGAACTAGATATTACAATAAAAGTGATAAAGAAAGAGAAAAATTCTTACTAATATATATATATGAACTCAAGAAGTTGTGTTTAGAGCAACAACAAGAAAGTGATATTCAAAAATTGAAAGAAGGGAAATTTAAATGGGAAGTGGATAATGATAATTTAGTAGCAGAAGATAATAATTTACGAAAAAAATTTCTAGAAAAAAAGGTAAAATATATCGAGAAGATAATCGATATATTAAATGAGCAAAACCCTAATTACGGCCGTTCTTTTGGAGAACAAGTCAATAATTTTATTAGGGTGTTGCAAGATTTGTTAAATGAATTCAGTGACATAGAGTTGAACGAAGAACAAGTAGTACAATTTATACAGCCCCTTTTAAAAAGTACACGATTTTCAGAATCCGCAGAGGATAAAAATGTTATAGATTTAAATAAAGAGAAACAGCATAAATTTATTACACAATGTATAAATATTGCGCAATCTAAAGATATAGAGAAGATAGAACTATTAAAGAATTCACAAGAATATAGTGAGTTAAGCAGAACCAAATCTGAGGAATTTATCGGAGGCTTAATAAGAGGTATAAAACATAAGTCATTAGGGATAAGGAAAGAACAAATAGAAAGAGAGTTAAATAAAACAAAATTTATAGAAGAAAAAATCAGAAAGAAGCAAGATGAGATAAGAAAAACCCAAGAAGGTTTTAGAGAAGAATATCAGATATCAGAGGAAGACGAAAAGAGATATGAAAGGCTATTGAGAGCACAACAATCAAGCACTAATCAAGAATACAGATATGGGTTGAGTAAAACCAAAGAGAAGACAGAGGAGGATAAACTTAAAAGTGGGATAAAGCATTGTAAGTACGATGAAGTATATGAAGCAAAAGATGTAGAAGACATTACACAAACAATAAACAAAGAGTATTCGAGAATTAAAACTAAAGAAGAAGATATAGCCAATAAAAAGCAAGAAGCAGTAAATTTAAGAGAAGATAGGATACCTACTTTAGAAGAGGAACGTGATTTATTGCAAATAATAATAGAAACACTAAAAAGCAAATTAGATCAATTCAGTAAGCAAACGAAAGAATATCAAGATTTAGAACAACAAAAGCAGAGAGAAATTACTAAGGTAGAAGCAGAGAATGGTCGTTATGAAATAGAAATAAAGGCTCAGTATCAAAAGTTGAGTGGTGTGCTTACAGAGATTGAAGGGTTAAAAGGAACTATTAATAATCTTCAAAAGGCAAAAAATGCGATAAGAGGAGAGGAAGAAAGTGCATTTAAGGAAAGAATATTTGATCAAGTAGGGGGACAAAGATCAGATAATTATAGTCCGGATGGATATTGTAATCATAAATCTTGTCCTGCAACGTTGCCAGGAGAAACAAAATGTCAGTATAAAAATGCGGTAAAAGACGCAGTAAGTTGTTCGATCAGTAAATTTCCATCACTTGTTTCTAAAGAAGAGCTTTTGGAGCATTTATCGCGTTATAAACACTCTGCGGTAGGTGATGCTAAGCACCAAGAGGATTTATTGATGATACCTAAACATGTGTTTGATAGTTATAAGGAGGTTCAAAATAGAATTGAGACAAGAGAGAGTGAGTATCAAGGTCAAATTAACAGAAATAAAGCAAAACTAGAAACCAAGGAAAAAGAGAAAAATCACTTAAGAGAAGAGATTATAGAAAAAGAAAACACGCTGAACGCAAGTAACATAGAGCTTAATACAAGAGAAAGAGAGAAAGAAAAACTTGTTCGTCAAAAGGATGATAATGACAAGCAAATTACTTTAATAAACGGTTATATAGAGACAACAAACACTCTACAATCATCCGTTATTGAAGAAATTGACAAGAAAGAAGAAGAAATAAGCGAACTTATACATAATATTACCGATAAGAAAGAAGAAATTAATGAAGTAGCAGCAGAAATAAACAAAGAAGGTGAATATAATAAAACACTTATGTTATCTGAAACAAGGTGGAGATATGGTCAATATGAAAAAATTATTACTAATATTGGTGCTCTAGAAAAGCAGCAAATGGAGCAAAAAAGGTTAGAAGCAGAAAGAAATACAATACAAAAAAAGTTAAAAGCAAACGAAGCAAAAAAGGGAGAGCTCAATTTAAATTGGGACACTAAAAGAACGGAGATAAAGGAAAGTTTAGCTACTATAGAGAAGTTTGTACAAGAGAAAAATGACTTAATTGCGAAGCGTTCCCTCTTTGAAAGAGAAAGTCCTCTAGGATTAGTAAATACCATAAAAGCATGTCGTAAAGAACTTGAGGAAATAAAGAAACAGCAAGAATCTGAAATCAAGGAAATGAACAAGAGCAGAGCAGAGATAATAAGGAGAGAAGTATATAAAACGCTTCCCCTTAAGCCCAAAGGAACAACTAAGGATAATGAAGATTCTCCAGAAGATGTTGGAACAGCAAATCAACTATACAAAAAAAGAAGACATAAAGGTTGTCAAGATGTTTTTGATAAAGATAGTCAGGCTTGCAAATATTTTGATGCATTGGACATTATTATAAACATATTATTAGCAACAGACTCTAGGAATAACGATGAGATTTTTGTCGAGTTAGCAAGTAAGCATGACAATTATAAAAATCATGTTTTGTTAACACATAAAGAAGATCTAAAAAATAGTATTGAAATTATAAGAAAAAAAATAAAAGAATTTAATACTGAAATTGAAGAGATAAAAGCTAAATATATAGAGAAGCAAGAACCAATTATCCGACAAATAGAAAATGCTAGAAAGCAATTAGTGGCAAATAAGAAACTTGAGGGAGTGATTATAGTAAAAAATCTAGCTAGCCGGACAGAGGAGCAAGATAAAAAAAATGTACGGGACAATCTAGATGCTGGTGTAGATTGTGTAGTCATTGATCAGAAGGAAATCTATACCAGTAAAAAATCAACGATAAAGATGAATATTCAGGAATTAATTAAAGAGATAACTTCAAACCATGAGCAACTAGTAGATTTTACAGATGAGATTATAAATCAAGAATTAGTAAAATTGTTAGATTCTCGTAAAGCTGTGTCAATAGAAGCAGTGTTATTACAAAAAAAAGATACTAACCAAAAGAAATTTTATAAACTTTTAGTACATTATTTTGATAAAACATACTTAAAAAAGAAGCTTGAAATAGTAGAACAATTAAATAACCAAGCAGTATTAGAAGGTAAAACAAGAGATATCAAGAGAGAGATAGAAAGAATTGATAGAGAAAATGAACAATTACTCTTGGTGCAAACTAATCTTGAACACGTTCTGGATCTTAATGCCCAAGAAATAGAAATGTTGAGTTTGGTAGATCAAGAACTTATGCCACCCAGAGCAATTGCAAGAAGTGAGATAAAGGATTTTGAGAGGATGAAAGCTTTATGTGTAGAGTTATTAGTTAGTGCAAAGAAAGAAGGCGAGGAAAAAACAGCAGAGATCAAGTTTTATACCGAGAGTATGAAAGGCCTAAAAAATACAAGTAATACAGTAGATGTGAGCGATGAGTCTTGTGATAAGATAAAACCTAAAATCTTAAAAAGTCGCTTAAAGGTTGGGCTGCAAACTACTATCAATAAGCATAGAGACTGTATAGGTGATGATTTCTGTGATTTTTATCAACAGGTTGTAACATTAATAGATAATACAATACAAGAAATTCAGAATAATAAAATAACTCTTAGAGCACCTGAATATAAAGTATCTACAGATAATCAGAATAGATTAATAGAGCAATTAAAAATAAATGAAGGACATTCTAAAAAACATGCAAAAGCTCTTAAGCGAATTGTTGCATATGTTGCAAAAGAATATGGACAAGAAAGCCAAAAAGCGCTAACCCGGCACCAAACTGAGATTAAAACATTAGAATGGCAGATAGCAAAGATCGAGTTCACAAAAGATGCAAGCACTCAAATATTAATCCCAGAATTAGAAAAACGAATAGAAGAAATAAATAAATTTCTTACCTTTAGTCAGGACAAGTCATTTATAGACGAACACTCAGCGAAAGAAGATACCTCACCAAAAGAATTATCGGAATATAAAGAAGAAAAATTTAAAGCGTTATTTAAACACCAAATGGATTATCTAATATCATGTATGAAGTTAGTATCGTCTAGAATTACATTACGCAAAATTGACAAAGAATTCTTAATTAAAGATGAAGCGATCAGGTCAATAATAAAGTGCATTCATGATGTATTTAAAGAATATTACGATGATTTGAATACTGTTAATTTTTCAATCGGTACTCTAATCTCAAAGTTAAATCAAGAACTAAGTGAGGAAAATCAACAAAGTAAAATAAAAGCTTTAATGAAGAAAAAAACAGCAAAAATGGGAGGAACAGAGTACCTATTAAAAAAAATATCGTGGATTTTTCAGCAGAACAGAGAAAAGTATCATGAATTATTAGATCCTGAGAAGATTTATTATAAAATATTGTTAGAAGAAAGTCAGAAAAAAGAAAAAATAGAAGAAGCTTCTTTAGAAGCATTGCAAAAAGAATTATCACGTTTAGAAGGTCAGAAAAAAGAATTATCCATACAAGATAACTCCCTTTTAAGAGAAGAGTTAGAAAATATTAATACTTGTGTTCGATATATTGAAAATGCCAGAGAAGTAGCTACTTTAAGAAACAGAATAGAGGAGATAGATGATTCTAGAAGTAATAAAGATGATTATTACTCCTTTGATATGGATAGCAGAAGAGTATGCGTCAGGTTGCTCAATACAAATCCAATAGAGAAGTCTGCAGAAATCAAGGAGATAGATAGAATTCGTAACTATATTGCAGAACACAGTAGTAAGTTGCTTGAACAGAAAGTACTTAAGGAGGTATACAGCCAAGAGTTAAAAGATGAAGTAGAAAAAGAATTTAAAGGTAGTTTTATAGACATTCAGAGAAAATTATTAGTGAAAGGAATATCGTTATGTGGATATGATACCTTTGACAATAGTGAACCACTGGATAAAATTAATGGTTTTATTTCAGTGATTATAGGAGTACTAATCGGAGAAAATAGTTTATATCAAATAGGAAGTATAAACGAAGCAAGTAGAAGAGTGGGGGAATGGACAAGAAAGATCAGATTAAAATATAATGAATTTATGCTATCTAAAGAAGTTACTGAGCAAGATAAAATTACCGAGCAAGACCAGATACGGTTTATAACAAACGCAGTAAATGAAGAATTCAAAAGTGATAATTTGTCTATAAGTCAAATAATTATAATCAAAAATCAACAACATAAAACCATTTCTTTTGGTGTTCAACAACATCAACAGAGTATTACATTACTAATGCATGAAGCTAAACGTTTTGTTTTTGTTTCACGAGATAAGATTAAGGTATATAAAGATGATATTCACATAGATGTCAGTATGAAAATAACGCACATACTCGCAGTATTACAAACCGAGGAAGATTTATTTAAGTATTTATGCGATAGAAGATTACAAGATGTATTGGGAGTAACATTAGAACATTCTAAGAAGCTAGCTGAATATTATAAAAGAGAAAAGAGTAGTCTTGCCAAAATATCGTCATTAAAAGATTTTAATGCTTTGTTTTGTAATATGTTAGAGTTAACAGATACTTCAGACTCACAAAGTTTTTCTTTATTTGCTTATTTGGCATATTTAGAAAAATTAGAAAATAGTATAACAAACGATGATTTGCAAGAGAAAATAGCAAGATTAAAGATTGTTAAAAATTTATATGATAAAGCGTTATTTACGATCATTAAAGCAGAGCAACAAAGAAGACAAAAGAAAAATGTAACTCAGTTTAAAGAATCAAGAGAAGAATTGTACTTAAAGGAATTAATAAAAGATAGAGAAGGAGAATTAGCAGTATTGTTGCAAGAGATCAATAAGCAGGAAGAAAATATAGAGAAAGACCAGAACTTAGTAAATTCGCTGTTGTTCGAAAAAGAAAATACTAGAGATCACTATCAGGAAAAGATAGAGCAATTATCAAATATTACCATAGATTTAAAAGCAAAATTAAAATCCACACAAGAAAGAATAAGAGAATTGAATAAAAATCAGGAAGAAAACCAGGGACAAATCAAAGAAGCACAAGCAGAAATAGTAAAATTAGAGACAACCCTAGCAGAAGTAGAAAAAGAAAAAAAACTTAAAGAACATGATAAAGAGGCACTTGAAATAAAGATTACACATTTAAAGAGTCGAGAAAAAGAATTAGCTATTGATCTAAAGAGAGTAAATGCAGAAAAAGAAAGAAAAGAAAAAGAAGAAGCTGAGAAGAAAAAAGAGATAAAGGTAGGTAAAGATATAGTACAGTTAATTCAAAATTTGCAATTGATTTTAGCTACTGCAAAATTGCAATCAAAAAAGGAGGAGATTAAAAAAAGTATCTATACAAGTAATAATTTGAGCACATTGCTTGAAGAATTGCGAAAAGAATTAGAGGTCCTAGTGGTTGATGAAACAAATTTTTGGCAGCAATTAATTGTAGGGATAAATTATGAACAATTGCAAGAATATCTTAATAGTGATAAAAAAATTGCCGGTGAATTACAACATAACCTTGTTAATAGACTTAGAGCGGTAATAAGAGATGCAGTAAACATTGAATGTGAAATTGTTCAAGAGTTGGTAAAAGGTAAGCCTATCAAGAGATTTAAAGTTTTAGCAACAAATGTTAACTATCAAGAGATACATAGTAAGGTTAAAGAATATGTAGAGAAAGAACTACATTCTACTGAGGCTAGTAGAGGACTAAATTTTAATGGAGATGTATTACATTCTACAGAATATGGTATTACTGGAGTCAAAGATTTGCCTAATGAATTAAGAATATTAATAGAAAGAAGGATAGAATTACATTATAAAAGTGAAGAAGTAGAACCTAAGAAGAATGCTAAGTTTGCAGAAGCTGCTAAGATAATAAATGAATTAAAGATAGATTATAAAGATATAGTAAAATGCTATGTAGACGAAATTGAGATAATTGCTAGTAGTAGATTTATTTTAAACGATTCTCCTTCATATCCTGGAATTGATCTAACTATTAATGCAGTAGATATGGAGTGTGTTGGTGAGAATTTAACACTGGATACATCCGGAAAATCTGGCACTAAATTTCTTCATGCTGCTGCATCTGATGGACTGAGTAAAAGATCCAATGGTCAGCCTAGAGGTGATAAAGGTTATGATGGGTATGATGGAGAACATGGTAGTCATGCTGGAAATATAGTTATCAAAGTTGAAAATACAATAAAAAACTTGCAAGCTTTAATATCGATTAAGGCAAATGGAGGTAATGGAGGAGAAGGACAATTAGGTGGTAATGGTGATGAAGGATTAAAAGGTAGAGATGGCAAAAATGGGGAAGCGGCAGATACTAAAGGATTGGGTGGTGGTCAAACCACCATTGGGTTTGGGAGTCCTGGTATACCAGGTGGTCGCGGAGGGCCTCCTGGGAATACTGGTCGACCAGGACTAGGAGGTAAAGCAGGTGTTATTGATATTACACATAAGGTAGGAAGAATAACTTGGGGAGAAATAAATTCAGGGCAAGATTCAGATAATATTTTAGATAAACGTAAACCAAGAGGAGGAGATGGAGGAGAACCCGGACTATATGGAATGGACCAAATTAGAGATAAAAAGAACTTTTTTAATAAAACAAAAACGTTTTATACGGTAATTGACAGAGCTGCTCTTATAGAAAAACATCCAAAATTTAGAGATCAAATAATAGCATCTGAAAACATTACTAGCACTAATCTTGGAGCGTTAGTAGGTCTTACATTAAGTCTTGTTGTACCATTTGCTGCTATACCAGCTGCTCTTTCACTAGTATTTACTAGTTCTAGAGTGTCATATGAGGAAGGGAATAATTCTACAGATTACCGAAATAGAGATCGAAATCTTAAAAATAAAAGAGGGAGAAAGAATGAAGAAGAAGCAAGTCTTAGAAGTGATTATAGAACTCCACAGCAAGATAAGAGAGCAGCGATAAATATTGACAGTTTACATAGCAAATTAAATGAAAAGAAGCAAGAGGAGAAAGAAATCACTGGTGAAGCACAGCATAAGGAAAATATTTATGATTTAATGGTAGAGCAAGAAGAGATAGTAGGCGATATTGAACAATGTACACAAGAAGCAAGTAATATTCAATGTGAGATGGAAAATATTGCGCTCGCAATAGAGGCTAAAGGTCTAGAATTAGATATAGTTCGTGGAGATATAGCATCATTACAAAATAAAGAATCAACTCTTAATCGCGAAAGGATTGGTAAGATTAATCAAATAATAAGGGCAATTACAACATCTCAAAATTTACGAGATAAAAAAGGAGAGCTAGGTTTGGATATGGAGCAAGCATTAGCTAAGTTAGAAAAGTATAATGTTTTAGGAGAAAAATTTGCTGGTAATAAGGAAGATCTGATAAGAATTATTGATGAATATTTAGAGGCTGTAAGAGCGCGTTTAAAGAGTAATAGATATGATTTAAAATTTCTGAAAAAAAATTTTGCAGCTAAAGAGTTAGATATCAAGATTTTAAGTAAAAAATTGGAGGATTTACATCAAGAAAGAGTAGCACAAATAGTAACAGAGACTGAAATAGAACAGGAGATTGAAGAAGAAGCTGAAACTCGACATGCTGAAGAAATTACACATTTTATTGATTGGGAAGGCAGAAAAGAAAAAGATAAATGTGATAGTAGAAGACAAATAAATGAAGACTCGTATATAACAACAGAAAATCTTTTTGATTCACAAAATATACCGGAAAATATATCAGAAATAAAATTTATTTTAGATCAATCTGTGAAGCATTACCGAGCTGGGGTTGTTGATGACGAAAAAGTTAGATTAATAATTGAAGCACTTAATAAACAAAATGAACAAGTTAGTTTTATAAAGAATGATTTTAAAAAAATTGTAGAGACTTATAAAAAAGAGATAAAAAAAATAAGAATTGCTAATAATATAGCTACTATAAGTTCGATTGAAAGAAATTTACTATTAGATTATTTAAAACAAATCAGTACTAGTCTTAAATTTGATCATTTAGCAAATTTAAGTGATCGTATGATTGGAAAAGTATTTGTGTTGCAAATAATGAAACTAATAGAGCGGGACGAAGAACAAGAAGAAACTATTACAAAAAAACTAAAAATAAGGTTTGAAGGGCAATATTTACTTGGTCATGATAGATTAAAAGACGATATTGATTCTTTGATTGACCTAATAGAAGATAGAAAGACATTTTATTTAGAGCAATGTGCAATTAACTTCACGAAAAAGTCTATTTCGCAAACTGAGTGTGAAAAAACAATGTTAACTTACAATCAACAGCCAAGTCCAAGTCTTGAAAATTTAGTATCTCTGGTCAGGCAGTTTAAGACACGACTCTCAAGCATGGAATGTGAAAATCAAGATAATCAATTTGATACAAAATATTTACCTAAATCTGTAGATGGATTTATCTCAGCAGTGGTAGAAAATATTAGATATCATGGAATATTAGTACTAAATAATATTATAGAAAATGAAAGCAGAAATAACAAAGGCAGTAATGAGTCGCAGCAAGAAAATTTAGTTGAACAAATGGAAAATATTAGAAATGATATCAAAATTATTCATGTAGTAAGCACTAGAACAAAAGAATTAACTCAAGTGATAGAGAAAATACTAGATATAGTAACCATATTTAGCAAAGCAGTTAAAAAATTAAAAGATGGTACGCAGTCTAAGAAAGAAGCGAATAGAGCAATAAAATCATTAAAGGCAGTAACAAAAAAATTAATACAATATATAGATATTAACTCTGACAATAAATTTAGTAACAAAATTGAAAAAATTGCTAATTACTATACAAAATCAGCTTTAGACATAGAAGGTATAGAATGCATTAGTGAGGAGTTTGCAAGCGCAAAAGAAATAGTGATAAGCAAAGGTACAGAACAAGGGCAGAATGATAAGGCAATAGCAGGTAGTAGCACTCAACCTAAGCAAATAATTGAAACGTCATCTAATCTTGGGTTGCAAGGCATAAATCTCATGCGGTCTACAAATATTAGCTGGATTCATGCGTATTTCTGTGAATATACTCTGAATGCGATTGAGAACATATTAGCATTAAGAATCAATGATGCTGGTTTAGAAAATGTAACAATAGCAAGAGGTTATGTATTTC
>CAJPVJ010003413.1:0-11044 GCA_905397405.1 Oppiella nova
AGGAAAAGGATGTCATGGACTGTCCGGGCGGTTTCGAGCCTACCCATCCCACACAGCCCACCACCGTACCAACTACAGCACCCACCACTCCACCCACACCAGCGCCCACTACCAAACCCACACCACCTGAGCCGACCACTGGGACGACCACTTCCGTCGAGTACTGGTGCTCGAAGGACGGGTATATGGCTCATCCCAGTGACCCCCACGAGTACTTCCAGTGCGAGTGGATACCTGGCCAGGGCTGGTATTTACATTTGGAGCACTGCCCTGCTGATACCAAGTGGGTACAGGCGCATAAACAGTGCGATGGTTAAATTTTGTTTAAATTTTAATATAGTAGATATAGTAGTTTAAATAACAATGATATAATTGAATGCAATTTTTATATGTAAAGACTCATTGTGTAAATAATCATAATTTAAAACAAATTTTTGTATTATATAGCAAAGAAAATTAATTTCTAGTTTTAGTTAATAAAGCATTTTTAAACATAAAATTTTAGAATATTTTATTTTTTATTAATTCACAATTTTAATTGTTTACAAAAGTTTTATTAAAAGTATAAGTAAAAGTTTTATTTTATGGCAAAACTATTATGATATTAATGTAATAATTATGGCATGATATAAATTTCTTTAAAATGAATAAAAAAATTTAATACAAATCTTGGTTATTGTTTACTTACTTATAAACCTTTTATCATTTATTGAAACTGAAATAATTTTATTTAATTTAGATATTAAATCAATCAGAGTGTTAGATTTATAGCTAATGTTCCCTTTGAATTTAATTACTTTCAAATCAGTCAACAAGCACAAATGAGTAAACAATTTATCAGTTATATCCACATATGAAATACATAAATGTTGCAATTTTGGTAAATGTTTGCCAATATCTTGCACACAATTATCATTCAAATAGAAATCTTGAGCAGTATAACGACAATGAAATGCAAAATGTGTTAAACGCTTACATTTATCCAATGAATTAACACTGAACAGAAATTCTGTGTTTAATAATCCATAGATTTCCAAACGCTTTATACGCCAAAAGTTAGTATTAATTGTATACATGACCTCAAAAATATCCTGGTACTTATGTAAATTCAATGCCAACCGTTTGAGTCCACGACATTTGCGGCCAATTTGTGCCAAAAACGTAACACTAATTAAATCTTTTGAATCAAAACTACAAACCGTTAAATCAATCAAAGCCTGCATTTGCGACAAACCATTGATCAATACATTGATAGCCCGGTCATCGCATTTAGAGCTATCAATCACTACGTTAATAGATTTCAGACTACCTTTCCCTTGGCTTTGGGTAAACACCTCAAACTCATGCGAGTCTTCACTCGTATAAATGAAAGTAAATTTCTGGAGTCTTTCAAACAAAATCTCGTTTTTATCCCAAAATAGTTGTCTAATAGTTAGGACGTCTCCGCACGATATGAAATCCCTTTTCACGAGTTTTACGCATAGATTAATGAGCCGTAAGTCTGAGAAATGTGTGATTTTAGTGGACATCCAGGCGCTCATAGGTCGGTGACTAGTGTCGGCAATGCTTAACACACTGGACATCCCTTTCCGCCACTTCTGGTCGATGCGATCAAATATGGTCTCATCACTCGTGCGCACCAATTGGTGGCCATTCACAGGCATTGTAATGGCATTCAAAGGGTTGTGAAAGCAATGGGAAATCAATTCACGCATAGACTGCACACACGAGTCGTGATAATCTCGGACTTCAATGTACGCTAGATTCACACACTTATGTAGTATTGATTGAAAAACTTGTATATTTTTTCTGGATTTGTATATAATGTCGTGTAGTTTACAATTTTTGCTGATAATTAGCTCCGTATGTCTTGCGTATGAAAATCGCTGCCACTGTTTGGACAGACATTCACATCGGAAACAGTCCTCCAGTGATAGGTAACTCAGTATAACATCACACAAGTCGTCGCCAAACCTATCAAAACTATTTTTATTATACATTTCTTGCAAATAAATTTGATATTATTAATTAATTAACAAGTGAAAATAATTTAATTTGTAACAGGTTTTAAGGTGATATTTATTTTAATGTAAAAGTCATGTTGTTTATAATAATATTTTTTGAAACAGCAACATAGCGGACATTATTTTAATAATTTCTATGTTGTTGTAAATTACACAGCAGATTACAATTTAATCATTAAATGTATGTACAGTTTATTTGCTTATTTCAAGGACTACATGTGCACATGAGCAATTTAACTATACTGTACACATCGGTAAGTCATAACACTATTACATACTTATATTACATAATAAGAAATATAAGGACATATAAAGTGAATACAGGTATGTGGTATAGAATTCAGTCTTAAACAATATCTTGATAACCATAAAGTCGCACATATGACTGAAAACTTTTGACAGTGAAAAGTCATTTGTATGTAATTATACAAACTGTAACAAAACTTATAAATTCCTACGAAGTCTCATTACAGTAAACACCAAAAAATACATATAAATTTAACAAAACAAAAACCCAGTGGTCAATGAAAAAAGGACAGTTATGTTACCAAGTTTGAGTGTTATTATAGTTGCTGTGACAAATGGTTTGCCACTAAATGTGAGCCAGCATATATCACGTAAATTGTGTTCATTAGCAGATTAAGTAATTTAAATACATATATTATGCAAACTTTTAATTATTTTTAACTCAAGTTAGCCGATGAGAGTAATAATGAACTTGCTTACATTAAAATAATACTTGCTAGTAAGCAATATTAAAGAAATATTAAAAATGATAAACGTTAATTATTTGTGGACTTAACTAGTAAACATAAATTGAAACAATATTAAATAACAATTAACCTGTTTCAAATATAAAACAAAACAATAACTTTAATCAATATTCATGTGTTGCTTGGATACTGATTACTGTGTAATGAAAACATTTCGCTAAGAAATCGTTGAAGAGTTAGAAACAAAGCTTTTTCATTGAATATGTCTTCAATAAAATGTTTGATTATATCATTGAAGACATTGAGACCAGAAGTGGAGGACTATTGGCTGGAAGTGAGCGCTGATGTGAACACTGTATCCGATCTGAAGTCCACTGTTTTGGACACAAATGGCTTTATATTGAGTGCCGAAGACATTGACCTCTATTTGGATGGAGTGTTACTCAGAGATGAGACACGAGTTAATAGTAATGTGTTTACCGATGGAGAGAGCATTGAAGTCAAAGGGAAAAGGGGTCGACATGTGGTGGACACCTGTAGTTCAGGCAGTGTTGAGAAACACTGTAAATCTATATATCCGTAAGTTTTATACAAAATCATTATCAAACTAACCTTTCAACCACTTGCGTGCAAAACTATTTTCATAATGTGTTACAATAGGTTTTGCATAAAAAACTTCAATAGAAAACTAAAAACTTAAATATAATAAGTTATTTATTTTTATTTTTTATTTTTATTTATGTTTGATTGAAATAAATTAATTCATATAATATTATTATTTACCAGGGATAAGGATACTAGTGAATCAACTCATAGACACATTGCAGTTGACGATATCGAGGCAATAGATGTTTTTGTGGAAAGCCATGACTTGACCACAACCTCCAGTATCTCTCACGATGATGAACTATTCCAGTGATGAACGAGAATATAGGGAATCGATGGCATCGAAAGCAAGATATAATCAGCGGTCAAGAAGTATGGGCACAAAGTCCACAATAAATTATTGCGAAACTGATGGCAATAGTGATGACAATCACACCGACAGCTCAGACACCGAGATATATGATGACTGGCACTCAGATCCAGGCAAACACACCACAAATCATGATAAGAGAGTGGCGTCTAATGAACTGAATTGCATCCAAAAATCAGACCTAGTATCAAATCAAAGCACAGATTTATGCAAAAAGCAATTTGTTTGTGGTTATGACAATTGCGGTAAATCTTTTACACAATACACAAACCTTTATCGACACAAAAAATGTCTACATTTTCATGAAAAGCAATTTGTTTGTGATTACAATAATTGCGGCAAAAAGTTCAATAGAAGTGATAACTATGTTTTACACAAACAATACACGCATTTGTATGCAATAAGGCCATTTGTATGTGATTACAACAATTGTGGCAAAGGGTTTACCCAGAAATCACACTTAACAGATCATAAGCGCACTCATACGGGTGAAAAGCCATACGTTTGCAATCGTGAAGATTGTAGCTACAAATATGCGACTAATCGGGGTCTTATTAGGCACACTAAACTCAAACACTTGGGTCTTATGAGATATTATTGCACTTATGAGGGTTGCAGCAAATATTTTACCAGAATAGGTGATGTAGATGGTGATAAACGTGCCGTACATTTGAGTGAAAAGTCATTTGTTTGCAATTACCCGGGTTGCGGTAAATATTTCTCTCAACAAGCAAACATGTATAAACACAACCGGGTCATTCATATGGGATTTGATTTAAAAAATCTCATTCAATACAAACCTCGGACGATATAAACGAATTGTACATTTGATTGAAAAGCCATTGATAAGTATATAAAGATTGTTGTCAAGTTTGGATTTAAATTATGACCTACTGATACAAAAGAAAAGTCATCTAGGTATTAAACAGTGTAAGTGCCCTAATAGTTTGTTTCAGTTTACAAAAGTTTACTGTAAAGTGCACAGCAAGGTTAAAACATTTAAATATTTTGATATACAGTACTGTTGGCGCAAAAAAATAAGCTAGCTTTTGGTTTAATTGACAATAGAAACACTGTACACTAAAGTATGTATAGAAAAAATATATCACAAATTAATAAAAGTAAATGAGATACTTAAATAAACTACTTTTATAATCATTATAAACATTACTATTATAATAAATATTAATTATATGGTTTAACATTAAATAACTGTAGCTTGCTAATTTTAGCAACAATTACATTATATTAAGAATTTTTAGCTTAATTAAGTGCTTTTTTTACATGAATTCAATTTATTTTATTTAAAATTTAATAAATGGTAACATTTTTAATTGATTGAACGAAAAAATATAGCGGACCAAGATCAAATTGAAAAGCTGGAAATTTTAAGTCATCACCGTATAACTCTTGATTATAATAGGGACCCTCGCCTAATGTGACCTGGACATAATCGCCAAATATGTCCCGCGTATTGAGACTATCAATGAGCCAGGCAAAACAATTACTTTGATTCCAGTCGTTCATTGTTTTGCACCATAGTTGGTTAATATTTTTCTACAAGGTATAGTTAATTTGATTTAATTTAATTCTTATTAAGTGTAAATACCAAACCCAAATAGATCTAAACTCCAATAACTAACTGACCATTAAATATATGTTTTATTTGATGAGTGGAATAGATGTCTTAACTTAACCTAAATAAAATTATGTCAACTGACCATTGGTCAGTTAGTTATTTAAGCTAAACTTAAATGTTATGTTTTAAGGCCTTTTATGTTTTAAGCCTTTCCACTTTAGGCCTTTTCATTGAGTCCAAATTTATAATTATTAATTAATTTTTTAAATGTAATATACATTATTATAATTTTAAAACGGAATTTATTAATCATTTCATTTATGAAAAAATATTTATATATAAGGACTTTGTGTGTGAATTTTTAGTTAATTTTTAATAACTTATATATTAGTACCGGAGAAATAGTCTTTCAGATGATAATTTTAAAACCAGCCCTAATTATAATCCAGGTCATTCACTAAGAGATTAGCAATAAACTTATAAAATTCTTAATATGTGAAATCCATTAAATTAATCATGTAGTAAAATAAAAAGTTTATTAATTAAACAAGGTTATTCTTAAACATATTCATATTAAACTTTTGAAAAACATTAATATAATGAAGAAAGACTTTTTAAACATTACTAATTTATCTATTTTTGTAAATTAATTTTTATTTTACAATATTATATTATTCTAATATATTTTACACATTCATATTAGCATAAGTTTATTGTAAATCTCTTAGTGAATGTCCTTGATTATATTTAGGGCAGGTTTTCAAATTATCATCTGAAAGACTATTTCTCCGGTACTAACTTATATATAACGTATATATTTTAAAACAAATCTAGTTAGTTGTTTTAAATTATTTAATTTGAACAAGTAAATTTTAAAATTTAAATTTAATTAATTTTATTTGACAAATTTTAAGAATTAGCAAATTCAATTGCTAACAGGCTTTTCAACAGCAATAATATTAAACGGGCCCAGGGTGAATTCAAATATAGCCACGTCATACATATTACCAAATGGTGCCATTGTGGCACGCTCAGTTAGGATCACCTGATTTATCTCGGATACTCCGCTAAAAGAATAAAGTTCCTCGCTGATTTTTTCGTAACACGCGTTATGATTAGCCAAATCTTGTTTGTAACTTAATTTAGCCAGGCACTTATCTGAATCAAATTTTTCAGTGACTTCCATAAATTTTTGTACAATCTTGCCCATGTCACTATACACTTGAGCTATTTTCATTTTGTCTTGCGATTTGACCAGGGTGGCTCCTGATGATCTGGCTAATTTTATGTTTTTCATTGTGCGCTGTTTAAATAAATTTATAAAAATTATTAATTATTTATTAAAATTAAATCAATGATCCTAAAAATATAGTTATGTTATATAGTTAATTCTATAATAGTGGGTAGGGGAAACATTATTTTGTGTGGTTACTATGTAAATTACACTGAAAATAAAATACATGTAACATATCTAAAAAGTCTAAATTTACCTCTTTCGCATTTCCGGCAATTGGATTATACAGCGATATCTGAATATCGTTGTATTTAAATATAATACACTTGTACTTGATATCATAGTAACTGGTGTATAATTCAACATTGTTACTTATATTACCAGTTACAATTTGACCGATAAATGATTGCCCAAACTCATTATTAATACCGTCAACCAATTTAAAAATGATATCATGTGTATCAGTTTCATTTTTCAAAAGCTGTTTGACCAGGGTTGTAGCGTATTGTTCATGAACTGGGTCATGTAAATTTGACGCGACTTTAACTTCAATATCTTCCGATATCGAAAAGTCAACTAGAATTAATAAACTTGCCAATATTAATAGTTGATTCATTTTTATTAATTAATATTTTAACTAGTATTGTTTCAAAATTTTAAAATAAAATATAACTTAATTTATTTTAATAATTTTAATTGTAATGTTCACCAGTTTATATAGGTAATTTTGTTTTATGTATATCATAGTTATACGAAAGATGATTAGATTATTTAATTGTCTGATTAAAGATACTTTAAATTTTTAGATATAGTTTATAAATATGGGTTATTCACTAAATGCGTAAATAATTGACTAAAGTATAATGTTACTATTAAGTGAACTTGCAAAATACTAAATTAATTATACAATAGTCAATTGGTATGTAATATTTTAAGTTGTAATAATATTTTAATATTATTAGCAAAATATTAAATAATTTAATTACAAAATATTTGAAACGCATTTTGTGAAAATCCCTTATCATATTAAACTTTGTTTAAGACTTTGTGTAATATTTTGTAGAATATAATCCTTATTACGATTAATTATTAATATACTTGTTACACAATGTGCTTGCTACACAATATACTTGTTACATTTGTAGTACAAAATCACAAATGAACTTTTTATACTTAATGAGATACTGTATATAATATATAATTTATTAAATATAATATAAAATATAATTTAATCTCTAATCATTAGAGTCTAATGTATTTTTAAGATTAAAATGTGATTTCAACTATAATTCCTAACAAACTCTTAAGTATTTTGTTTAACATTATTATGAAATTATATCAAATAATTTCATCACTAAAGAAATTAAATATTTAAATGTCAGTAAAAACATTAAATTAAGATTTTATTAAATATAATTTGTTTCAAAACATTGTTTACACATTACAGAGCATAAAAATTCACTAAATTCTGATAACTTGAAATTAATTTAATTGCTAGATAAACGCATATTTTTAAAACTATGTTTAAATAAACTTAATTTTATCAAGTAATTTCTAGAATAATATAAAATATAACGTTTGACAGTAAGCAAATGGGCTAGCAGGCTCATTTAACTGAACTGTACAATGTACAATTGCCCATGGCGTCACCAGATGTGGCTCCAGGTCCTGTATAAGTTAAACCACAGGCGCCGCCACTTTCAACGCACCCGTTGTCCCCACACCACGGGTTAGACCAGTCGGTGGGACAGCTGCACAATGGACTGTATGCCGTACATGGAGGAGGACCATGTTTAGTCCATACCGGCCCAATTGATACTATCAGGGTGAATATAATTATTGTCTTGCTCATAGTGTAGCACAAATGTGTAGATTTTATTATTTAATTAAAATATGTAAATAGTATATTAAATAGATATTAAAGTGTTTACCTAATGAATTATTATTGAAATGTTAAATGATCAAGCTTATATACACTTTTTAATTTTGTTAAGTAATTATTGTTATTCTATTTATGCATCCTGGTTGTTAAATTATTGCAAATAATTGTGTATGAAATACAATAAATTGGGAAATTCTTTATAAACGTTTCAAATAATATTTTTAAATATTTATCATTTTTATTTTGTTACTATTGTTTTAAAAATTTTAATATAAAACTATGTAATTAAAAAAATTAATTATTATTGTTTATTACATTATATAAAATTATTTCATCGTATTGAAATTAATATTAAATATTTTTAAAAAACATTAAAATTTATATAATTTTATTAAATTTTATTTGCTTCAAAACATTGTTTACACTTTACAGTACATATAAATTCAATTAATCCTGTTAACTTAAAATTAATTTTATAGCTAGATACACGCATATTCTTTAAACCTTGATAAGGCTTAATTTGATCAAACAGTTTCTAGAATAATATTACATTGGTGCAAAAGTTCTCGCCGAAATTGCCATAGAACGCAATGTTATAAGCGGCGAGAACTTTTGCACCAATGTAATATAAAAATATAAAATGTAATTGTAAATAAATGTGCAGGCTGCTCATTTAACTGAGGGTAAACAATTGCACGTAGTGCATCAAGCACCTCCGTCCAGTCTATCATCCACGTGCATGACAAGTGCCCGGGGCACGCTGACCACACTGCTGTTGTAGTAATCGAGCTTAATAACAAACAAGGCAAAACAAATTATTACCAAAATAATACCTAATTTATTATTACGCAAAAGATACCTGATCGTAGCCATCGGGCAAACGAAACTTAAACTCCCTGACTGTGTTGGCTATAATATAACGCAATTTATGTTTGGCGTATTGAATGGCCAGGCACATTTTGGGGCCGTCCCCGAACGGCATGTACACCAATGGGTTAAACTTCTCCGTACTGTTGGGCAGAAAGCGTTCGGGACGGAAGTCATCGGGATTCGGGAAATACTCGGGATTTCGGTGCATCGTAAACGGGGTGACGGTGACCAGGGTGCCCTTGGGTACTATTATACCCGTGTCTCCCAGCGGGTAGTCCTCATTGCACTGGCGGTCAAAGCGGTTGATCGGCGGGTCTATGCGTAGGACTTCGTTGAGAAAGGCGTTTAGATAGACAGCCGACTGCAGGCACTCGAAGTCCTGTTCCCCGCGAATAGAGTGACCAGATTTTAAGTAAATATTAGATTTTTAAAAGTTATATATTATTTGTGGCAATATTAATTAGTACCGGTAAGAATAGAATTGTTATAATTTATATTATTTTTTGTAACTTTTAAATCTAGCTAAATTCTTTCTTAAATAAAATTATTATTGTGTAGATAACACGCTGTGTGTACTGGTAGATAAAACTCATTTGTCTGATGAGTTTTATGCCATCATGACCAGCCTAAACTTCCTTGGTAAAGAGCTACCAGACACCAAACAGGGACTGAAGGACATGTGCCTAAATGGGTCGTCTGTTATTGTAAATGGGTTTGTAATTCCAATAAACTAAAGCTTACATTGATAGGTATAGGTACAGTTGATATTGCTATAACTTGGTTATTGACTAGTACATTTTAATATCAATTTGGTATTTAGGTTTCTTTGTGGTAGCTTATATATCACTGGCATTAATTCAACTTAAAGGTCACTAATTGTAAGTTGTATGAAAGGAACCTGAACGTAGAGCTTAGATTAATCACGCTCTCTATAAACAAAGCGTACATTTAAGTTGTATTATCTGTCAGTAATATGCTATTTAGTTGGACTTTCTAAAATAGTATAATACAAAAGCAGTAACAGTAACTAAAACATAGATTTTATTTTTTATTTTGAAAGTTAATAACATATTTTAAATTCAAATACAGTAGCATTTTCAGTTAGTTTTAGGTAACTTTTAGTTATTGAAGTAATTTAAGATTAATGTGATTTTGATTATAATTAAACTAAAATATACTGTATATTGTATATATAACTAAAGTATATCGTACAGTATATATAAAATTATTTTTGCATGCTAATGATATACAATATAATATATATACTATAGAAATTCTTTGAAGGTGCATTATTATGGGCACAGTCAATTAAGCCAGCTACATTGAAAATAGCCATCAGTATTGTAAAGCCAAATGAGATAACAAAGTGGACCACCCAGGGCCTATGCACCCACAAAGAGGCTTTAAAAATAATAACCGGATTAAATTCACAGTATAAACTAGCATCCATTATCAAGGATAATTTTATAGGATATTTAATAGATATTATTAAAAGTCATGATAAAAAGGTTACCTTGTCCCATTTAATATGGTAAGCTATAAAAATAAAGTAAAAATAAAATTAAAAGCTACCTTGAATGTATAAGAATAAGTTTAATTAATTTCTATAATGCAATACTGAAATAGCTGTAATAACTAAAGAGTATTTCATTTCAAACCAAGGATTTAATCTTAAAATTTAAAGTATTAATAGTGAGAATATTTTGGTGATAAGTACACCAAAATGTCAATAAAGAATGAAATTTTTATTCCTGTATTACAAAATG
>CAJPVJ010003414.1:0-11044 GCA_905397405.1 Oppiella nova
AAATAAATTTAACTCAAACAGCAGATTCACTAATCAATGTTATACCTGAGCTAACCGATGAAATTGAAATCAAATTCTTGTGAATCCATGGATTGAATGTGTGTTTGAAATGTGGAAATCATTTCATCCGTTATACGGATATTATGCGCGAAAATGTCGTTAAACTCATTCACCATATCCTCGACCGAAGGGATAATTTTATTTGAATATTTCTTAAAAATTAAATACTCTTTTATGCTATAAGTTTGTATACCCTGGTCAGTCGGAATATTATTCCTAAATGATTACAAATTATAAAAATTAAAATAAAAATAACTTAACGTACAATCGAAAAATAAAAATGGATTCTAATCACAGCATTAAAAGAATTGTTTAATAAGTTTTAAAAAATTGTATTAAATGATTTATATGATGAAAATAGGATATTAGTAAAGTTTTATAAGTTTAAATGATTAAACATTGCTTTTAATGATTCCATTGAATTCAGTTTTATATCGATTGTACGGTTATGTTTACAATTTATGTTATAAAATATATTTAACTTATAAATTTATACGTACTTTTCAATAGCTGGACTAAATATATCATCGATTCTTTGCCGGTAATAACTATAATAGCAATGACGCCGAGATTTTGTTGTTTTTGGATTACAGATCGGATCTACCTTGATACATTTTCCATACTTCATATTAATATCAATTAGAATATATTCATTGTTTATATTCCAATTATCTAATAAATTCCACACTTTCTGATAATAATTAAGACATTCTAAGAGTTCTCGCATTAATTCACACGATATGTAGAAATCAATGCAAATCATGTCAACGGAGGTCTGGGTTTTGAAAATTGCATTTTTTCTATTAATCAACTTCTGTAGTGTTAGTGAACTATTTATATATTCACTTTGAATAATTAATTTATTATTTTCAATCCAAATGTTGTAATATTCAACCGATAAATGGGAATTCGTGTCAAATCCCTTGGTTATACCAACAAATAATGTATTCATGTCTTTAACAGTAGCTATATATATAAATTAATTATATAAATGTATCATCATAACAATACATAAATACGGTATACTAGTACAGTATAAGATGTGTTATTATTACATGAATAAATGTTTTCTTACTTGGTATATTTATTTTGGATAATTTAAAAATATGTCCTGAAGATTTATGCCTATATGATTTATGACTCGCATTATTATTCACAAACATCGCCTCCCTTATTTGACCAGTGTCTAAATGACAAATCAATCTTAAATAGATTTCCTTAAAATTTTACTTAAAATAAAACCAACCAAATTTTATTATCTGATTATTGCATCGTATGAAACAAATTGGTTTACATTTTATAAACAGTTTCCAAATATAATCGTCTTTAATATTAGATTCAATTAATTTCCATTCATTTTCATCAATAATAAGTTTATTTGTGATAATTGTCTGCAATTGCGATAAAACGTGCGAACATTCGGGTCTTTGCCTCCAATCTGTTGAACCATTTTTGCTATACTTATTGACAGTCATTGACACCAATAATGCATTCATTTTAATACTAAAGTCATTCAAATTGTTTTTAAATTTTCCAATTGTATCAATTCTATAAAAATTAAAATTTGTAACTTTATTAAAATTTATTTTTTACTATCGTTCTCTAATATAAACATACTTTCCGTCAATTATATCGTAAGTATCGAAATAAAATAAATGAGCCCCAATTAGGGATAGACTGTAGATATCAAACAAATGATTGTAATCCTTAGTCTGAGCTTCCGGTGCCATATAGTCTACTGTTCCCACATCTGCCGTATGTTTAGCTTTAGACATATTATACGAATCAATATTCACGACCTCTTTAGCCAAACCAAAGTCACATAACTTTATGCGTCCGTCCATTGAAATCAACACATTTTCCGGTTTGAGGTCTCTGTGAATGATATGCTTTTCGTGCAAATATTGCACACATTCTGTGAGTTCACGAAATAATTCATACGATATATAATAATTAAAACCAATCATCAATTCATTATTTGGTTTTTTAGTTTCCAACAGATTTTTGAGATTATCTAAACATAACTCCATTTGAAAGTAAAGACAATTGCATTCAATCCATGAATAGTAGTATTGAATCACATATTCTGACCGAAGTTTCACAAGACTGCGTTTCATTCAAAACATTTTGTTTCTCTTTTTCTGATAAACCTTTAGATCAATTGAAAATGTTAAAAAAATATGTAATTAATTACAGTTAATAAACTTATAATCTAAAACTTTAGCTTTTAATTTACACATCTTTCCCGCATATTCTTCATAATTGTCTTTATGTTTAACTTTGTATACTTGTCCATAAGCACCCTCACCAAGCTTATTTATCATTTCAAATGATTTTGTAAACGACACCGTATTTGATTGATAAATATTCTCTAAATTAATTTCTATTATAATATAGTTTTAATAAAACATTAACATTTGAATAATACACACCTAGATTATTTCTATTTTCATTTAGCAATTGTTTATTATATTGCAAATTATTAAACATAATTGTATTTGTAGTCAAATGTAATTCATGTGAATAGTAATCATCAAATGATGTATATTTTGTTTCAATAGTATTTGGATATTCAAATTCATATATTTTATTATATGATAAACCAGTTATTATTGATTTTAGTTTCTTATATGAAAATAATTGCATGATTTCAGTGAACTTAATATTTTCATTCATTTTTGTCATTTGTTTGTTATGAAAATCATAGGAATATATGAATCCATCGTTTGATAACAAATACACAAATTTATAATTTATACAAATATTTTCAATATTATACGCATTTTCTAAGGGAATTGTATTAATATTATCAAAATCACGTGTATTTCCCCACACAAGGACCTGACCATCAGATGTAATGGCAAATGATGTATTCAAATAACATTTAATTTTAGTAATGTTGTATTCAATCGGGAATTTTATATCAAATGGACTTAATATCACATCTAATTTGTCCTTGTTATAATCAATCTGTCCACAAGTACTGCAACCCCACCCAAATAGCCGTCCATTAGATGTCAATACATTTGTATAATTATATCCACAACATATTTCAGTAATAATTAAATCATTTGAAACGAAATATGAAATGATGTCCGGTTTATGATAGCCATCCCTATCCACATCCCGTCCCAATTGTCTCCAATTATTGCGACCAAAACTGAATATTTGTTGATCTGTATTGACAGCCATTACAAAGTCACATCCATTGAAAAATTGTTGTATGTTTTTATGCTTTAATTCAATCACTTCTACGCGTTCTTCAACTGTATTACAGTGTCCTAACCCGAGTTGACCCCATATATTAGATCCCAATCCATACACCAAATCATCAAATGTAACAAACAGTATGTTATATCCATATTTGTCATCGAAGACATATAATAATTGAATGCATTGTTTTATATCTTCTGGTATTTTGTCACAAATGGGATAATTTTTTAAATCATAAGACATTTTAATAAAGAAATTAAAATAAAATTACTATTATTTATATTAATACTTCACAACAATTAATATTAACCACCACAATTATAATTAAAGTTTTTATAATAACTGGTTATAAACAATTTTTTTCAATAATTCAAATAATAAATATTTATAACTTATACTCAATTGATAACTTAAAATGTAAAGCATTTCAATAATTAATGTTAATTACAAACATTTCAAAAAATAATAAAATGTGAATCACTATACAAACCTAATGCACATTAATTGATTTATTTTAAATATAGACATTAATATATTTAATAAAATGACTAGTCTAACGAATCTGGTACCAACCCTAATCTGATCCCTTTCCCCTACCTATCCAAACCTAACTGACCAATAAACCAATCTATAACTTCATAGATACAGTATTACTGTATTTACGACACATCTCACGCGCCAACATTGCAACGTATATACATTCCAACTGCTGGTAGTGGTAGCCGTGAAACAATAAATTCAAATAATAAATAAATAAAATAAATAAAAAGTCGTTAATCACTATTGTCTACCGCTTACAAAACCATTGTTATGACTCATACGACACAAACAAAATTAATTTAATAGATTTAATTCCCTGATAACAGTCAACCAATAGTTTATGAGCGCTAAAGACCAGCAATTAACAGATATTTATTTATTTATTATTTTAATGTATTGTTTAATGTTTACCTCGAGACACACGAGTGAAACTACCGGCGCTTGTGCTCAGCCGTCTGTCCTAACTAGTTTCCAAAGCGAAATGTTCATAAACGGGAGTTTTCAATAGTTTACATATAAACTCCCGGTAGATTACCGTGCACATAATTTTTCTATAAATTATTAACTATATTCTATTAAAATTATAAATAGGATTGAAATTTGATATTTATTTTAATTTTATACAGTATTATAAATTTAGATAATCAATAATTAATGTCTAATCAATTAATTAATTAATTAAGGGCTAATACCTATTCTAAATTTTCTGACATTTAATTTATCAATTATATTTTTACACTTAAAATTTTCAGTTTTTATAGAAAAATATTTCTTATCAATATAACATATATATATTCTATAAGTATATAAATATTGTCCGCAATTTTTAAATAATTCATTCAAATTTCATTCTAAATAATTAATAAATATACACACCTACATTAAAAGGGAAAATATTGTTAAATATTCACATTCAACAATATTATAATCCTATAGTTTTAGTTAAATGTTATGTTTTATATACATTTTCATTAAATCAAAATTTTAACTTAAATATAAATGTCCCAATTTTTGCCCGGGAGAAATCAATCTCAAGGCAGACAGTCAATCGGGAGACGGGAGACATACCCCAATTCCGGGAGACTCCCAGTGAAATCTGGAGGTTTGGCAGCACTGACTTTGGTTTCTTTACGTATTGTCTTTGAGTTTTCGGACGTTTTTGTTGAACTAATTGGTTGGTAGGACTCGAATCGCATATTAAATGATCCGGTATTTCATTGTGATGTTGAACACCAGGCTCAACGTCGACAACACCGGATGACTGGGTGTTTGACATCGACGATGAAGTTGAGGCTGTATTAAGGGTTAGGCTCTCGTCAACAGGTATTTCAGGTATGTTTGGGTTGACTGTCGGCGCCGTTTGACTCAAACATATCTCCGGATTCTTTGTATTGTTTGTTGAATTGGTTTTCATTAATAAGTATTTATAGAAGAAATTGAAATCAAATTCTTGTGAATCCATGGATTGAATGTGTGTTTGAAATGTGGAAATCATNCTTGTGAATCCATGGATTGAATGTGTGTTTGAAATGTGGAAATCATTTCATCGGTTATACGGATATTATGCGCGAAAATGTCGTTAAACTCATTCACCATATCCTCGACCGATGGGATTGTTTCATTGTCATAGTCATAATTTAAATAATTTTTAATTTTATCAGTTTGTATACCCTGGTCAGTCTCAATGCTACATCTAAATGATATTATGTTATAATTTATGTCTCAAAATTTTACTCACTTTTTAATAATTGATCCGAAAATATCTTCAATTCTTTTCCGGAAATAACTATAATAATTATAACCCCAATACCCATTTGTTTCTCGAGGTTCTATTGTGTATACCCTGATACATCTGCCATACTTCATATAGTTATTAACATCAATTAACATATCATCCGCCCAAAACCAATTAAATAATATTTCCCACATATTCTCGTAATAATAATGAATACATTCTAACAGTTCTCGCATTAATTCACACGATATGTAGAAATCAATGCAAATCATGTCAACGGAGGTCTGGGTTTTGAAAATTGCATTTTATTTTGAATGAACTCCCATATTCTGTACGGACTGTATTCACTTTGAATGATTACATTATTATTTTCTATCCATAAGTTGTAATATTCAGCAGAAATGTGTGAATTCGTGTCAAATATCTTGTTAATTCCAACAATTAATTTTTTCATGTCTTTAAATATATCTATAAATCAATATGTTTAGGATTAGGATTAGAGGTAAAATTGGGATTACAGAACCAAAGTAACGATAAGTCTTATTAAAATAAAATATTAGTAATACCATACATAATGAAAAATAAATTTAATTGATTTAAAAATTTATAAATATTGACTGGATAATTTATTTAAATTGTTAATTAAGTTACTCTAGTTGTGTATAGTTCATATGGTATTAATAGTGTATATAACACATTATAGGTAGAGATATAATACCGAATCCGATATGAGTTAATAATTAATACATATAATTACTATATGAAAATAATAATTTTATATATTCTAACCTGGTATTTTTATTTTGGACAATTTATACAAGTGCCCTGAAGATTTAAGTTTAAATGGTTTATCATAGTAGGTTTTCACGATTTCAAACATGGTCTCATTTATTTCACCTGTTTTTAATAGATAAATAATTATTAAAATAATTTTTTAAACATTTTAATTGAATTAGTACAAAGCAAAATTTATTATCTGATTATTGCTCCGTATAAAACAAAATGGTTTACTTCTCATAAATATTTTCCAAATAGTATTGTCATTAATATTTGTTTCAATTAATTTCCATTCATTTTCCTTAATAATGGGTTTATTTGTGATAATTGTCTGCAATTGCGATAAAATGTGCGAACATTCGGGTCTTTGTCTCCAATCTTTTGAACCGTTTCGTGAATATTGATTGACAGCCATTGACGTCAATAATTCATTCATTGTATTCAACAAATGATTCACCGATTTATTGTATTTTTTATTTAATTCGGTACTAAGTATGTAGACATTAATATAAATTCATAACATTAAAAAATAAAGTTTATTTAATTTTTAAAATGTTTACACATTTATATTTACTTTCCATTTGTTAACTCATTTGCATTGAAACCAAATAATTGAGCCCCAATTATGGATAGACTGTAGATATCTATCAAATGATTGTAATAATTAGTCATGGCTTCCGGTGCCTGATATGATAGATCCCCCATATCTGCCGTATGTTTAGCTCTAGACACCCTGTACCAATCAATACATTTAACCTCTTTAGACAAACCAAAGTCACATATCTTTATGCGTCTGTCCATTGAAATCAACACATTATCCGGTTTGAGGTCTCTGTGAATGATATGCTTTTCGTGCAAATATTGCACACATTCTGTGAGTTCACGAAATATTTCATACGATATATAATAATCAAAACTAATCATCAATTCATTAAACAATAATTTCTTGATTTGCAAAACATTGTTGAGATTATCTAAACATAACTCCATTTGAAAGTAAAGAAAATTGCATTCAATCCATGAATAGTAGTATTGAATCACAAACTCTGACCGAAGTTTCACAAGACTTTGCGTTTCTTTTAAAACATTTTGTCTCTCTTTTTCTGCTAAACCTTTAATATATAATAAAATTATATTTTTGTTAATATTAATTTAAATTCAAATAAAAGTAATAAATCCATTAACCATCTAGATGACATTTCTTTATAGCATAACCATTTTTGTTATGTTTTCCACGAACCTTATATACTGTTCCATAATCACCTTTACCAAGCTGCTTTATAACATTAAATTTGCTTTCAATTTTAAAGTTATCAGAATTTTCGCTAATATCTAAATAAATAATATTTGGGTTAGTATTTCTAAATAAGGTTAATTAACATTTAAACTAATTTAGTAAATAATATTACTGATGAATATTATTGATAAATTAAAATGAAATTACATATTCACAATGGCACAATAAACACCTGTATTATTTATATTTTCATATGATATTTGTTTAACGTAGTGATTATTATTAAATATAATTGTTTTTATAGTCAAATGTAATTCAAGTGAATAGTAATCATCAAATGATTTAAAATTTGTTTAAATAGTATTTTGAAATACTATTTCATATATTATATTATTAAATGATAAACCAGTTATTATTGTTTTGTCTCTCTTATATGAATATAATTGCATGATTTCAGTGAACTTAATATATTCATTCATTTTTGTCATTTGTTTATTAATAAAATCGTATAAATATATGAATCCATTATTTGATAACAAATACACAAATGTATTATTAATACAAATATTATGAGTATTGTATGTATTTTCTAATAGTATTGTATTCATGTATTCAAAATCATGTGTATTTCCTTACACAAGCACCTGATGATCCGATGAAATTGCAAATGATGTCCATTCATGACATTTTATTTTAGAAATATTGTATTCAATCGGGAATTTTATTTCAACTGGATTTAGTATCTCATATAATTGGTCCTTGATATAATTAACTTGTCCATAATAATTCCAACCCCATCCGAATACCTGTCCATTTGGTGTCAATATAATTGTGTGTTGAAATCCACAACTTATTTCAGTAATAATTAAATCATTTGAAACGAAATATATAATAGTATCCGGTTTATGATAGCCATCCCTATCCACATCGCGTCCCAATTGTCCCCAATAATTGTTACCAAAACTAAATACCTGTTGATCTGTAGTGACAGCCAATACAAAGCTCTTTCCGTTCACAAATTGTTGTATATTTTTGTGGTGCAGTTCCGGCACTTCAACCGGCGTTTCAATCGGTGTGTTGTGTCCTAATCCGAGCTGACCGTCAAAATTAGATCCCAATCCATATACGAGATCATCTAATGTCACAAACAATATGTTATATCCATTGTAGTCATCGAAAACATAAAATAATTTAATGCATTGTTTTATATCTTCAGGTATTTTGTCATAAATGGGATAATTATTTAAATCACCTGACATTTTAATAAATTTCTTAAGGTTAAAGTAACTATAGATAACTTAACTAAATGTAACTTTATTTTATTAACTTTAATAATTGACATCAATTTATTTTATTTTCAAAAATTGAGCAGACATAATTTACGTTAAATACGTCACATAATTAATATTAATGAAATCCAAGCAATTGTTTACTTAAGATCAAATGTACAGTATATTATTATATTAGTACTGTATTATGTTTACAGTTAATATTTATTTTCAAATACTTTAAATTGATGCCACAAATATAATATCAATATGCTTGACACAATTATTATAACAACGGTATATTTTAAAGTGTACATTTCATAATTCATGCAGGTCTTATATTATTTCTTCGTGTATATTATACAATTTAAAACTACACTTTTACAACAATAAAAAAAGCATGATGATTGCCTAGCATATTTGTGATTAATGCAATATTTCGTATTTATATAATTTATGACTTTTGTTGGGGATATAAAAAAGTCTTGTTTCATTTACAAATATTTCAACAAAATAACTATTAAGATGTGATAATTGCTATACTAACCAGGTGTACATTAAGTAATAACATTGAATTAAAAGATAATTAAGTTTTATAAGAAAAATTTTATTTACTTTAAAATAAATAATAAATTTTAAATATATTTATTATTTTACCATTAATAATTAATTAATTAACAAATAAATTAACTAAAATTAGTTAAAAGTCTGATAAGATTTACGTTATTTTTATATTAAATAAAACTTCATACATTCACACAATAATAAAATACTGTATATAACTAATTGATTACAATCTGAATAAAAATCATTTATAATAAGCACTTATATAATTAATACAGTATAGTTGTAAAAATATTAAATTAGCCTGAAATAAATAATTATTGTCATGCAATAATTTAGACAATTAGGAAGTATATAAAAGTGTTTTTATTGAATCTAGTAATTGACAAAATATTATTATAGTACCAAAATTAAAGATTTAATATAAAAATTACTAATAAAACTTAATTATGTAATACTTTTAAAGCAAATATTTATGTAAAATAAAGATTAAAATACTAATAATGGTTTATTAATTAATTTACTTTATATATTTATTATGGAAAATTTAAACAATTAAAAGAATCTGGTACAAAAAATATATTCTATGAAAATGGTTACAAACAATTCAAATACTTAAAAGCAATTGTAATTAAATTGTCATGAAACTTATAATGTATACTGCTTATTTAAATCTAAAATTATGAACATAGCAAAAATCTGTTTGTAATCCTATTTAAGGACTTTGTGTATTGACTCATACTTTGGTTTCTTTACGTATTGTCTCTGAGTTTTCGGACGTTTTTGTTGAACTAATTGGTTGGTAGGACTCGAATCGCATATTAAATGACCCGGTATTTCATTCGGTTGTTGAACATTAGGGTCCACGTCGATAACACCGGATGGATAGGTGTATGATGTCGACGATGAAGATGATGCTGTATTAAGGGTCGGGTTTTCATCGACAGGTATTTCAGGTATGTTTGGGTTGACTGTCGGCGTCGTTTGACTCAAACATATCTGCGGATTGTTTGTATTTTTTGTTGAATTGGTTTTCATTAATAAGTATTTATAGAAGAAATCAAATTCTCGTGAATCCATGGATTGAATGTGTGTTTGAAATGTGGAAATCATTTCATCGGTTATACGGATATTATGCGCGAAAATGTCGTTAAACTCATTCATCATATCCTCGACCGATGGGATAGTCTTATTTGTATAGTTCTTATCATTTAAATACTCTTTTATGGTATAAGTTTGTATACCCTGGTCAGTCGGAATGTAATTCCTAAATGATTACAAATTATAAATGTACATAAAAATAACTAAACGTACAATCGATAAAAAAATGAATTCTAATGAAAACATTAAAAGAATTGTTTAGTTTTAATAAATGTTTATTATATGATGAAAATAGGATATTAATAAAGTTTTATAAGTTTGAATGATTAAACATTGTTTTTAATGATTTCATTGAATTTATTTTTATTTATCTATTGTACGGTTTGTTAGTTTTATAATTTATGTTATAAATTATATTAGGTCGTATAGAAATGTTGTTTCTGGCTATAATTTAAATAACTCTGGAATGGCTTAATATTTTCAAAAGCGGTTTGTTTTATTGAATAGCCTAATAATGTGATGATTTTGGGCACAAAAAATAATTTTTTA